>JACXSJ010000247.1:215382-256817 GCA_014851325.1 Pentalonia nigronervosa
GCACACATATATAGGTGTGTTATGTTGTATGTTGTCGGAGGTAAAATATACCGTAATCCTCTATGTTACACACTCAGTTTTTTTTAATACTGCGCCGCCTTAAGCGCACGCGCGTTGTGTGTCGAGTAACACGCGTTTCGTAAATTTTATTAAATTTATAAAAAAAAATCAACCCGAAAATTTTTGACTCCGTGCATTGGCGACAATTTTTATAGCATCGTCGAGACGAGTATAATTATTAAGTACTATTACACAAACAATTTAAAATAAATAGAGATGGGTCGAACTGTTCAAAGTTCAAAAAATCGAATTAAACTTCAGGCGTCCGATTCGAGTTTGAAAGTCGAACCTGGTTTTAAAAAGATCGAACCAAACTCGAACAAAAAGTTCAAAATTCTATAGTTAACTGTCTGAACTCCAAAAAAAAAAAAAAATTTGAACACGTTGTAAACAAAAAATATTTCCAGTGTTATTTTTTAATTTCAATTTTGCTTATTTCATTGATGAAAAATACACCCGTAGGTGTATGCTCGTTTAATGTTTTTAAAGTTCAAACTTGAATGTTCATTCTAGTTGCATTATCGTTATTTTCAATTTTAATATTACAAAAATGTAATTTGTATTATATTATTATTGTCCAAACAGCGGTTATTTATAATGTTATTGAATTATTTGTACTTTATAGACTAACTGACTGACATATTACTTATTATTTTGGTTTAATTCAAAAGTTCGGTTTGGGTTCAGTTTGATATTAAACGTACAATGTTTGGTATTGGTTCGATTCGAGTTCGACTTCAGCACTGCGAATATAATATGATATAGGTGTGTGTGTGTGTAACAGTGAAAATAAATTTGATTCATGTTTATATATTAAACTACTTGGATGGCTGTGATTATAATATAAGAAGACTTAAAATCTATACTTGGGAGTACAATTATTATTTGTTCCTTTTCACGTTGACTTAACTACGTTCAATATACGTTTTTAATTAATTTATATGCTCAACACAATTATTCGTTTTAAAATCAATGAAGATTTCAATCAGACGAATGGCGAATTAATGTTTCATTTGTTTTCACAATATAATAATAAATGTTACGTTTAAATTATAAGTATTGTTTTATTTATTTTTTCGAGGTCGAAATAGTTTATTGTTATTGACTGTCGATACACGAGTATTGCATAAAACGATTTGTATAGTGCCACCGTCAAAACTGATAATAATTGAGTTTTTCACTGCGATATGCAATAATATGCACACGATTATAATATAAATGTCAAGGTTACTTTTTTCCACGAATATCGGTATTAAAACCGATGAAGTGCATATTATATTTCACATAATATTTATTTTACTATTTTTATATGTATGTGTGCCGGTTATATATTACACTTGATTTCTATGCATTTACTATAAGAATAATACATCGATATCGAGTAGCGATCTATTATTTTGGTTTTGAATATTTTGTAGAATAATAAAAATGCTTTGAGCAGGAGAAAAATAAAAATAACAAATACAGTGTTACTATATGCACCACACAGTAAAAACTGTCTGTGCTCAATTAGTCATGTAATTTTTGTCCAAAAAAAAATTACATAAAATATTTAATTACACATTCCAAAACAATTATTTTTGTAGCCTCGTTCTCCTCTTACACACAAAGCTTTAGAAATATCAATCCGATATTATTTCATACCTAAAACAATGTGTAATATTATACTTATTATAACATATTCTCACATCACAAATCACAATGGCGATGTAATCGCATTGATGAATCGCACATGACGAATGAAATCACAATCACAATTCCAACAATGACGATTTATTTTGTTTTGTAAGTACCGATGCATATATTATAATGCATCTCTTGCTCGATTCAATCTAGAATACTGACTCCTTATATATATATAAATAATAGGTCAAAACAATACCTTATGCTTTTAAATTTGACATCCCCTCCATGGTTTATATAATAATGTTTTAAATTTTCTTAATTTCCTCTACTCTCTGACCGTCATATACTAATTTTACTCTAAATTTCTTTAAAAATTGATATTAGGTTCAATAATAATTTCCATTCAATCCATTTTGAAATTAATACTAGAGATCCCAAACCGTTTTATTCATTTTCTTTCAAATAAAAATTATATTTTAAACTTCCCTGCTAACCTTCTAATGACTGCAGGTAATAGATAGTATGTCTTTGATTATATTTAATGATTTCTAGTTATCTTTGATTTGTATTCTATGTTTACTTTTAAGTCTTTCTCGTTACAAAAATTCTTTTATTAAGTAATTATGACTAATTTATTATGTAATATGTTTGTATTTTCTATACGCGATATTTGTAATATTATGTTTTAAGACTCACATTCGTATATCTTATTAAATAAATAAATAAATAATAGGTATCGCGGATAAATAAGAGATATCCGGTTACAATCGATCATATAATATAATAATATTGTAATAATGATCGACTAAACCCGTTCGATTATTGTAAACGAGCCAATAAATAAATAATTCTCTCTTTCCGCGTCATTATCCATCGTCGTCGTCAGCGCCATATACACACACACATAGATTAGGTATGTGTATATTATTATAGTTTCCACCGTTGTCGTCATCGGCCATAAAATTTCACAGTCTGACACCGCACTCCGCGACCTAACCTGACCTAATCGCGGTAGCTCACACGCGATATAACCACTCCCCCGCCGCCATCACCGACACTGCGGCACCACACGTCGAAATTTTCCGGGGCGTAGGTGCGGCCCGGGAAATTTATACTATCCTCGAAAACCCGCACTCCCGATCCGACGACGGCCAAAGCCGCTTCCCGCAGGCTCGTCCCATCGGTTCGGCGGCGAGCGCGTTTGTTACGGCGCATAAACGGCAAGCAAATATAAGATATATCGCTCGGAAGACTCGTTGCGTAATGAATTCGCCATAAAAAGGTTGATGAGATTCGGAAGAAGTGCTATATAAAGGAGAATAAAAATAAAAACGGGGGGAGAGAGTAAACGGAGCGCAGTTAAAGTTCGCAATGTGTTCAACAGACATTTTCGCACTAAGTACCGCCGCCGACAACGGTCGTGTATTATATGTATATATTATATAACACTTACCGTTTTTCTCGCAAATTGGACGAAGACACACAGCCGTGAAGTACTTGAGCGTTTAAAATAATTGAGAGATGTGTTTGAGTTTGCGTGAAAAGTTGTTTAAAAATAACCGTTGCCGCCGCAAGTTTTCATTTGAATTCTCCTCATTTCTTTTATGTGCATAAAAAGTATATGCATCCGTTCGCGCGCGACGACACTAGCGAACTACCTACGTGTCACCACGAGGAGAGGGTCTTGAGGACTCGTGCTCCCTGAGAAAAGCATGTGGCCTTGATCTGTTTCCCCAGTTTTAAATTCCATCCCGATAAGTATACGATATTAAAAGTCGTAAAACAAAATCAATCCTAAGATTTTATCGTACGAATATGACCGCTAATCGTTGTGACGGGGGAAAGTGTGGCAGTACACCGAGTACACAGAGGGGCCAAAAAAATATTGGCCCACTTATGAAAAAATGTCTGGCCACGTGCCTCTCTATTTAATAAGTCTGCATATCGTAATATGATCGGAGGAAAGCCAACTGATGTAACCCTCATTTTGTTTTTTAAATTGAGGTTATAATTGAATAATATTCTCGACACGTTTTGGCCAAGAAATGTAACCAACAAATGAGTATTTCTGGTACGAAGTTAAATTTAAAAACTAAAATGACGTATTCCTGATAAGTAAAATATTTCTAATTGACGTAAACCACGACTTCATTTATGGTTACATTATTTGAATTATAATATTCATTATTTTTTCCGAGTAGTGCGTAACTCACAGTTATCCCTATATAATTGATGTAACCGATATTGATTTTTATGATACTCGATTACTTGACGTGGGTAACCCACTAATACCTCTACTTTGTTGAGCAATTAAATCATGAATAAATTGTGTATTATTTTAATCCAATTCGTACATAGAATAATTATAAGATTTAAACTTTTACAAAAAGTAAAATTAACACGAAAATATTGATTTGAAACAATGTCATAACTATTTCGGAGCATCCTGTAAGATTTGATTTTTTAGAGTTACCTCGGTTTAATGATATTATTATAATATGCGTACATAATTATACATCGGTTTAGTTGTGCAGCCACATAATTATTATGATGCGTTTCCTTTTAGTCATTTTTCCTATTCGCGAGACAAATTTTCGCAACGTTTGACAGTGTATTTTATGCGCAATTTACAAGCGCGAAAATATATTTTTATATTATTATTATATTATCCGAGTTCGTGAACGTGGTTATCTGCTAAACAATATTATACGTTAACTGGTTACACGATCAGTGTGGGTGTGTGTGAGAACTGTATAAAAATAATAGTAATAATAATATATAGTCGTACGCTGCTACAGCAATATACCTCGCAATAATCAAACGAAACGTTGGTATGTATAGCTCATCAGTGGATTTCGGATTTCCACGCACGCGTTTTCGCGAAACGAGACGAGCTTATATTATTATTATTATTATTATTATTATTACTATTATTGCAGTTTACAGATGGAATTTAGTTTCTCAAATATTAGGTTTAATCTCAGCTCGAATACAAACAAGTCGAACTTTCCATCGTCGTCGTACAAATGTGAAATGTAAGCATCGAGCAAAAATACACAACTATTTTGTTTGCCCACGTTTGAGATTTCAAAGCTTTGGTGAAATACGCAACACGGACCGTTTTCTTGAAATTTCGTGCGATTTTTAAAACGAAAAACCGCAGTGGGGCGAAATTTAAAATAATTTCTCAACGTCGTCACAAAATGTCAAATTAACATACATCTTATGATGACTATTATATGCGATATATTATTATTATTAAAAGTACTTATGCAAAAATGTGTAAATTGTCTATCATAATAATATGGGCTCAAAGTATCAAGTAATATAGAGTTATATTTCCGATCCGATAAAACGCAATTTCCTCAAGTCGTTATTATGATATTGTAACCAATATCTCTGAAGCGACGGTAAACACCGACCCGGATGAGTTGTTATGTCTTTGATCATTTTCTGGACCACATATTTTCCATAATATAATATTTTCTAATAATTACAACATTTTGACCTAATTTCGTTCTTACTACGTTTGAACGGAGTCTCTTAGAGAACCGGAGGAATGACAACATGTTATTATAATTAAGGCTAAGGACTTCATGTCCTAGAAACCTTAAAATATGCATGCATTTATAACTTAAAGATTCACTAAATACGCTATTTTAATATGCGTTTAAAAAAAAAACTCATAGTTTTTAATAAAACCTTTTTATTTTAATATCTAGTTAATATTTGCATAATTATAATTTGTATTATAATATGATTGTTTTTTTAACTATCGAGAATCGCGTGTATGATGTACTAATTAGTAACAAGGCTTATGATCGGTAAGGATAACACAAACATCTATAATTTTGCATAAATTAAACCATCAAAATAATATCTCAGGTCCAGAATATATATTTAAAATTATGTTTTTTTTTATAAAATATTTATAAAATTTAAACCTTTATTATCAAAAATGGTAAAATATGCATTATAAATAAAAAATAGTCAAATATGTAAAAATTGCAATTTTAAATTTGGATGTAAACTCGTAACAAATTTCTATATTACTTAGCTATATTTTGAATGATTATTGAAAAACATATAAACTCCTACGAGTCTCTAGTTCTAATAATAATCCTTAAAAATAGTCTTACAAAAATAAAAACTCTCTGTAATATTAGATAATATAAAGTATTTATTATGTTTGGACCATTTTTACAAATTATTTATATCGATAAATCAATGGTACCTAATTACTAACATTTTAAAATCACCAATGTCCCCACATCTACTTAACCCGTTACCGTACATATTATTATCCTTGTATTACATAAATTTATAAAACTCAAAAACTACTCATTCAAATTTTGATTTACTTACGCCCAAATTCTCAAAAAAAAAAAAAAAAATACCCGCTGAACGATTTAAAGTGAAAAAAAGAGGGTTCCTTTTGGAAAAACAAAAGTTTGTATTGTCGCAGGATCGTCTTTAAGTGGTACGAAAAATCTCGAGAATTCGAAAATATGGTGTTCGAGTGCATTTGAAAATTTCATAAATCAGAATTTTAATACATATATATATATATATATATATATCATAGACATAATAGAATTATGTCTATGATATATATGCACAATTCAAACAATAAAAACCGAGTGAGCGCGCATAAAAAAACCTTCTCGTATATCGTAATACTTACGGTCTTAGTTCTCGGTCGCCGCTCTTCGTGTGTTTAATATAGACACAATAATAATACATTATTACGTGCACATGGATTGCTAAGGGTAGGCAGTGTATTATACGCTCGCGGTTCGTCGAAGCAAACGTCTCCACTCTCTACATTATATTCCACCGTCTTTATTCCCTGTTGTTTCTCTCTCTCTCACTCTCTCTCTCTCTCTCTCTCTCTCTCTGTCAACAACTGACGATTTCCCGCCCGCAAATACCGTGAACGAGCGCGTTTGCCGACGGTTTTTCGTTCGGAGCAGATTATAATAGAGCTTTCGTGTAATGAGTGTGTGTGTGTGTGTGTGTGGGACGCTACGTGTCTGTGAGCGGGTGCGGTCCACCGACGACCAGCCGAGTTCACCGCACTCGACCGAGTTTTTACTGCGGAAGACCGTCTATGACGAAAAATGACCCGTTATAATAACATGTCATCGAAATGTAGCTAATGACGTTGGTAATTTTACGTCGGTTTAGAGAATTTATAATAACAGAAACCGTCACATCATAGCGTGCCCGGCTTATCTGCCCACACTGATATAGTTGTTCAGATCAAAATTTATACCGAGAATGCGTAAAATGCGAACGAATTGAATGTACCAAAATGTACGTATATTGTGGTGATTATTATAATATATTTAAAAAGCACTTTATTACTATGAATTCATAACTATATAATTAGATTCTATTTATATCTAATGAATTTGCACAACTCTATCTGAGTCGAAACAGTCGAAATTAGCCGATGACAATGGGCGTATTTTTAAAAAAAAACAATACATTTGATTATTTGTCTCCGTTTACAGTTGGCAGCTCGGAAGACGTCAAGTCAGCGGATTTGAACAAGTTAAATATGTCGCGGCGGTCAAAACCGGTGGCGAAAGCTATGTCTCCCAACAGACAGGGTCCCCAGCAGTGTATTGTAAGTACCTACTTGTATTATTATGACATATATATATATATATTTTTTCGAAATATATTTATTTTTTGTTAGAAACTGCAAAATCGGCACGATATGCGCGATTCGATGTCGTGAAAAACCCGTTATTATTTCGGTCTGGTTATTTATAAATGCGAGAAAAACCATAGAAATATAAAATAATAAATCACTATATGTATATTGTTGTAGGCATAAAGCTGTGCTCTGCAGTTAAGCATATCGAACAAGGCGGTTTCTCTCTAACTGTAATAACGTTTGAAACCTTCAAACCCGATTAACATTATTATTATTATTATTATAATATTATTTGCAGACTAAAAGGTACTCCACTCGTGTACTCGTTATAATATTATACCGTCGGCTATGTATGCAGACAGGAGTGTTATTAACGATAATATTCCGTTATTCCCCTTCCCGATAGCCAAACTCCGAACAGCTTTAAACGAGCACAAAAGTTTGTGTATGAACATGACGTTGAACAATAAGACGGTTATATACTACTACAGTCTTCAGCCCCATAGTCATTATTATAATATAATATAATAATCTTCGTGGAAGACTGCTCCCAGCGGTAGGTAATCTTAAAACTTAAATCTGACATATTATTTCGTGGCGTTTGATTATTTTACGGCCGTAAAATTGGTACGCCTGATTTATTTATAGTTTTAATCCTGAAAAGAAAGGCGATCGCAAATCGCGGCAAAAACGTCGAGAGTCAAAAGTTTTAGCCAATAATGTACCTACTACGATGCGACTCGAGCGTAGAAATATGTTTTAATTAACGTTTTCTCATTAACTCGTATATAATCAATTAATCAAGAATGCAACAAATTTCAATAACCCTAGATTAACACGAGTCTGTCACAGCAGCAGCAGCAGCAGCAGTACCAGTATACACAATATGAATTTAAATTAAACTTCAAACCCGATTTACGCCACTACACTGTACGACAAAAATACCGCAAATGACTTTCTTTGGCGAACAACTATTACACTTTTGATTTGATTACGATTGATTTGCGTACCGGCGGGGGGAGGGGTCGTTGCGATGGATTTCGTGCCGGTAGTATTTTTCAATCGAACGGTTTGTGCTGTCGTCATCGTTGAAAGGAGTTGGATCAACAACGACTCGTCATAAATCTTAATTACGCGACGACTTCTCGGGCGACTACGGCGGGGCCGTTCAACTCTCTCGTAATCCTTGACATGATGATAATTCTTAAGTCGCGAATCCCTCAATGACCGTTGCTGCAGATGCTTCGCCGTCCCGTTAACCGGAGACCCGACTCCCGGTATACCGTAATATTATTGTTATTATACTACATAAAAGTTTTCTCGGTATTTTATAAATCACAGACACACGAATATTTTGACTGCTAATATCGTCTTCGCTTAATCTAAAAAGGGTCGACATACCGCGGAGATAATATTTGGAGCGTGAAAGTTTCCTCAACTCGTAAATTATTGTTAACTTCACACACACAAACACATATATATATATATATTATACTTCCATCAACATTTTTCCCCGAGACATGAGATCATAACAAAGTGAAACAAAAAACTATACGGTGTACACTTTCATATCTCATAATATCTAGGAAGTATATTTTGTTTATCTGTGTGAAAAACAAAAAATTAAAGTTGGAAATGAAAAATTTTCCCTCTCAAAAAAAAAAAAAAAAACATTATTTTTCTCCTAATAATTGGATAATTCAATTTCGTCTTCCGCTGGTCGATGGCGTCTGTGCGTCCACAATAAACATAAAAACATAATAATCTTATCAATACATATAAATCTAAAGTGGAATATAAATCGTTGTTTATCGCGACATTTTGATATTCAGTCGAATTACGCGTACCATATAATATGTATGTTGCAGGCACTACTCGGAAATATTGTTTGAACTTAAAAACCTTTTCGGCTCTACCCTTTTACAATACATGTCTATAATAACACCGTGACCTGTATATACTGATAGTACTTACTTACCGTGTATAGCATATAAACTCTTGACTATTATGAACTGTGCGGTAGGTATTATAATGCTATTTTGTTTTTATTAAAGACGGCACCGACGTAATGCTGTCGAAAGGACGACTTTTTTTTATAATTCCATTATCTTTCACGGGAACCTTTCACATGTTCCTCAAAGTAGATTTAGACACGTTCGTTTAAAGAAAACAATAAAGAGAAACTTAGAACGTGCTTTACGTACGTTTTTTCCACCCGACAAAATGATAGTTTTCTAGATAGGATCACGAAATACCGTTTTAGTCATTGCTATTGTTTAATCCTCCGTCCAAAGTCCATTTCATTTTCACCTCCTTGTTTTCGCCAGTCTTATTATATTTATTTTCATCTCCTTTTTCAAATAATACTGAACCGAAATCTCCACAAGCAAAACAACAACAAGAAAAACACTCTTTTGTAAAATTATTTCAAAAGTTCAGACAATCATGATTATCAGACATTACAAAATAATTGAAACGTATTACAACAGAGACCGTGTGAGCATTATTTCTACCAATTAATATAATAAAACGACCGACTGAACTACGCAATTAGATCTCTATATTTAACGTTTACATAATAGTATTGCATAAAATACTATTGTTTTTATATTGAACGACATTAAAACATTAATTGACGGGGGAATCTTTCATTTATAAAATTTGTAAAAGTATTGTTATTTAGTACTTACATTTAAATTAAATTATGAGTTGCTGTTTGGTCGTTACCAAATATTCAAATAGATATAGAATAACCATTATTGATGTATCTAGGAGAAGCTTTAGTATTAATCTCCAGTGATAATTTTAGGCTCCCGAATCCTTAGTCCATCACGTAGCCTTTTCCCAATTTACATATTAAAAATGAAGGGTGGTGATGTCCGTCTCACATAATATTTAATAAATGTATTTCGTAAACCAATCAGCTTATATAATTACTTATCTCAATTTATTGAAGTTAATAGAAAATAATTTGTCAAAGTACATTGAAACTCTATTCTAAAACAATCATCATATTAAATACTTTGATATTAGTTTATAATAGTAGATGGTAGCTTACATTTGAAAAATAATTTCAAATAAATTATTGATCAAGCAATGTATATTATATGCATATACTATTGTTCGTTAATTACTGTATTAATAAATTTACACAATTACATTAATTTATCATTATTATTATTATCTATTAATGCATATGACTTAATTTTGTTAACAAAAAATCTAATTTTTCAAAAGAAATGCACCATAAATAGTGTGAGTATGTATTCAAACTATGACATCATAATTAAACTATTGCATTTATAACGAGTACTTATAAACAGGAAGAATTATATTATTAATTATCCTTGAAAGTTGTTTTATGGCTTTCTTTTTCCGAGAACATTATTAATGTCATAATAATTTTACGTTAAGAAAAGCATTGAGGTAAAATATTAAATCCCTTGGTGAATATATTAATAGTGCATATGTTCTTTTTTTCATTCAAAAGTCTGATTATTCTATTTGAATATAATTTTAGTTTTTTTCATTTTTAACTAAAACTATATGTTTACATCAATCTAATTAAAATATTTATTAGAAACTGTAAACATATCTACACGCAATAATTAAAGATATTTTTTTGTAACAAACATAATTCCTATTTACATAGTTTTAAATATTTTTTTGCAAAGAATTAGCATGTTTATTAAACACATGTATTTACTTTTGAAGTGTCATAATACAATATAAATATTAAAATACTAGAATTTTATCTACATTTGATTAACAATCTAATAGAATAAAATGGTTTTATTCAACATATTATAACAACAAAACATAAAACGGCCTGTGGATCTAATTATTATTCTGCTTGTTTTAATTTGGAGTAATTTTGTTAGAGTTATTTTATACTCTATATAAATAACATTGTGATGTCAGTTATTCTAAAATATATAAATAACTAAACCGCCGTGCTAATAAATACAAACATTGCTCTATTATCGCGAACACGAAATGTATTCGAAAACTTGAAAAGTTTTTATTTTACAACTCGTTGTTAATCTGCTTATAAAATATTGGACATTGCGTTTATAGAATTCAATAACGCGCTTCAAATGTTTCAATATCGAAAAATAAAAAAGTTTTTATTTATGCCCATTACCTTGGCAATACAATTGCATTGTTATTCAAATACAGCTGCATATGAAATCGATGATTGTTTTTTTATGCGTTCGAGTAATTCAGTTTTTTGTATTCTTAAACGTTAGCTTCATAACACGTGTGTCGAATAATAATAACAATCTCATTTTATTACCAATATACGCACATTAATGGTATACACTTGAACTCTGGTTATCGATTTTGAAACCATAACAAACGGCTGTTAGCAAAAAAAAAAAAAAAAGAAAACTTACTCATCCATTATTGCGATACACTACGTATTTTGTATATATTGTGTAATAGTATTGTGCGTATATTTGCATAGCGTCCCGCATTAAATTAGTTTATTAAATGGGAAAAAAAATTTTAAAAAAAAGTTGTACTCCGCAGCAGCATATAATTCATCATCGAGCAGAAACGCACCGGTTTCGATCATATTTTCCGCGCGCAGTCATCGCGACGTTGACTAATTTCGACTGTCAAACTCCAAATGAATCGCTAAAGTACATTTCGCCGTGCTGACTGTATTATTGTATTATAATATCGTGTGTCTTGTCATATTATCCGCCTTGACATGTCGTCGTCGTCAGTGCCTCGACTCGTACCACCGGTGTTCCGTCGAGTCCGACCCACCGTACACCTGTTGGCCTCCTCCGCCGCGCAAACGTTTGTAAGTCGATCATGTACGCGCGTACGAAACTTTCAAAGTCAAAGTCCCGAGTCTGCAACGTGGGTATACCATATTATTATTATAATATTAGTAGGCGTTTTCTGCGAAAGTTTGTATGGCCCGCGACACGGTGTCGATCGCGAGAAAACAAACGCACGTAAAAAAACCACCTGCACTAGGCGCGCGGAGAATTTGCACGCGCGACACGAGACGACGGCAAAGGCAGACTCGGAATAGTTTCGAGAGAATATTATTATTATTTTACGACGTGTAATGCCACTTCGAATGAGATATCCGTGATAGGGGGAGGTGGGAGAGGAGAGCTTATAGAATTATACGACAGTCGCATATGTGGATGTGTATGTGTATGGGTGTATAGGTAAAATAACAATAATGAAACCGTGTGTACGCGCGTGTTATATATTATACGCATAATATACAATACGCGATATGCAAGAGAAATAATATTTACCGAAATTATTCATCTCCAGAGGCTTTTGTTTCAGAGTTTCGCGCTCGTTTTCACGCCATTAGGGTAATAAAATGTTATACGGGATTGAATAGGTTCGGGCGAAAATCGTGTGCGGGTTCTTTTCTCGTATTTATACTTTCTGCGGTGCGAAAAACATACCCCGCACCACATCCATGAAGTGAAAGTTTTCGCCATACTCGGCTATTATAAAATACCTAATAATAATAATAATAACGCGACGTCGTAAAATCGGTAGTTGATTAATTTGTGTTATCGTACTGAGCTGTGCCCTCAAATCGTCACGTTAAAAAATTTTTAATGTATTACACAGTTGTCGATCATATTTCTGCAAAGGAATTATTTTTAATATCAACCGGATAAAGGACTACACGACCAGGGTGCCGAATTCTAAAATGCCAAATTTTGTGAAATAAAATTCTGCTGTGACAAAACATTAACATTATAATGATTGCATCCGATAATTGCGTTGCCTGATTAAAATTAGCAAAATAAAATTAACGTAATTTTAGCATATAAAAAATAATACAACACATTTATTTGAACATTTTCTAATTAAAATTTATTCTCGCCATAATACTTAGTCGAGTTTATTATCGATACACATATTATTTAAATTAACTGTTAACATTATTTTTCATTACGAATATGTATTAAAACTGATTTTTAAGTGGAAATAATTCGCTGTTATTAAAAAATATTTGTCCCAATAAATGAGCTCCTCTCGTCGCGTTTTATAAATAATTGAACCGAATCCACTTCAAAATTACAATATTTCAGTACTCATAAATCCTAAAAACATTATTCTCATTATTCTAAACCTCGTGCATAAAATTTATACAAAAGGTCACAAACACTAATTAAATGCACACATAGTTCTATCAATTTGCATAAAACGTAATAATATTTATGACGGCCTTCTCTTGTTTACACTCAAAGTCAAGTAAAATTTATAAAAAAAATTGTATTTTATCTAAAACACTCATAAATATCAATACTTATATAATAATATTATTTAGCAAAATTATTGATGAGCATTGCAACCAATAACGCCAAATTAAATATATATATATATATTATTTTAATACATACTTATTAAGTAATTAAAAATTATCACTATGTATTATGAATAATTCTTGTACTATCGAACAATTTAACGATTTTAAACATTGATTTAACATTGATCAAAATGCCATTCAAATATATCTCGAGGATTCCTATTGACTATAACTGATAAACCTGTTAATACAGTGTCACAAATCTTCGGTTTCAGAGGGGAGGGAGTATTTTAATGTTTATTTTATATTATTTTGTGTAATTACACTGCATGATTTAATATTTTCATCATTCAATTTGAAAAAAAAAATCAGTCTAAAAATACGAAATAATTGATAGTTACTCGTTGAAAGTTCACAATGTTTATAAATAACATTTATATAATATTAATTATTGAAATAATTTATTATACCATTAGTCATTACCGTACATATTGCATATTATATACATGATATAAACTAAAATGATTAAAGAC
Source organism: Pentalonia nigronervosa (assembly GCA_014851325.1). NCBI lineage: Eukaryota > Metazoa > Arthropoda > Insecta > Hemiptera > Aphididae > Pentalonia > Pentalonia nigronervosa. Next base: position 229,568 of record JACXSJ010000247.1, read on the forward strand.
GGCTTTACAGTTTGAACTTGAGTATAAAAAATAACTTTCCGAGATTTCAATGACACTGAAACCTTGTTAAACAACTAGTTAAATGTTCGATATAATACCACAGTATTTATTAATTATGCATACTATACAGCTTGAAATGTAACAGATTTTGTATTTACAGTTAGATAATTTTAATTTCGCCTCCACTTATAACTACATATTGTTTAAATAATTTCGAGAATCTCAAATATAAGATTTTGTATTATTATGCAATTTTATTTAATTTTTTTAAAACATTTGTAAACAGAAATCAAATGAATGATATCATAAAAATATTTATTGACATTAAGAAGAGTATAATAATAAGTTTAAATTATAAGTACCTATTTAGGGCTAAAAAAAAGCAGTTTTGATTTTGTTAAAATTATTTATATTATGATCTCCATACAATTATACTATACATTTGTGTCATTTTGACAATCATTTCAACTGAAATTAACCACAACGTATATATAGATTATTTAATTATTAATTTCATTATATAATCAACTGAATCGTCAATAGTGTTTTAATTCAATTAATATTTTTCAATATGAATATTGAACTCGCTACGAAATGATTTGGCTGAAATGTTTACTCTTAAGATAAATATACCTAAATCAAAGCTTACCTAAGTAAATTATTCCATAAATGTTTATTCCGATGTATTTATTTAAATTGCAACTCTATAAATATTCTGAATATATTTAAATACTAATTTAATTTATATATTATTCAAGTATAATATATATCATATTATATTAAAGTTATTTTAGCGCAAGACATATTACAAATAATAAATTCAGACTGTCAATATTTTTTTAATAGATATAAAAATAGCAATTAAATTTATAAAATAAATAATCGTACTACGTTATTAGTTTCTAGAAATATTTATGCACAATTTTAAATATTTTCCGTATATCTTGTTGAAGTTTACTTAGTTTTATACTTTTTTCTTTTTTTTTATGTAGGCACGCCGATAAAATTATTTTCATAAACTTGTTTAAACTTCTTCACAAATGAATCCAGGGTTAATATAAAATTAAATTAAATTCCTTGCCAATTAGCTAGCACGTTTTCTTTTTCAACTCTATTTTTTTTTTTTTTTTAATAAGATTGAATGATTTTGCGTTTTAAATATCGGCTTCTGCAAACAAACTTTTAAGTATTCTTGAAAAGTGCATATTGTTATCATGACTACATAATAATAATAATAATAATTTGCTGTTATTAGATCAAGTATAATCTATTATTGTAAATTTCTAACAAAGAATCGATATCTTTGAGTATACAGTTTTACTTTTCTTAATATTATAAGTACGGGGTTCTAATAAAAACGTTTTTATTACAAACTTACTCATACAGGAGCATAGTTGAGAGGGAGATATGGGAAATAGATCTTCCAGAGCCTTTGATATTTGAAAAAAAATAGTATAATTAGCTTGTAAATATAGTAAATATTTTGTATTTTGTGTGTAAAAAAATGTCTATCCTTCCAGGAGAAACCCCTAATTACGCCACTGAACTCGTATACGTGTATATATTTAATGAAACCAATGAGGCACTTCAATTTTATAAACAGATAATGTTTTTGGAAATTTCATATTATATTAAAATAATTTACACAAATACATTATTTGAAGATTACTTTTTTTCAAATAAAGATACGCTTTAAGAAAAACAACATTAATTTATTTTTACACAACTTCATATAATTGTGAACATTTAGATATTTTGTACAAAAGATGAATAAAAAATATCACATATGAACTGTATTTAGTATTTTCAGTATTTATTCATCAAACCAAAACTTTAAAATAATATTCAATTAAAATTAATTATTTTATTTTTTCTGTGATTTTATCGCATAACATATTAGCCATTTTTTAAACGAATGTATTTTTTTTAAACATATTAAAATTCAAATTGCAATCATAATAATTATTGTCATATTTTGATAAATAATTGCTTAATACATATGGCAAGCAGAACACATGGGACACATCGTATTGCGTATGCTGAGTCTGAAGTTTCGGTCATAATAGTTCAACCTTCAACCATGTGTCAGGTATATTTTCAGGAATTATGTACGCCGCGTTTTGCGTGTGTCACATATCAAATCGTAAATTTGTGATAAAGGATGCAGTTTTCCCAGAAATTTGCCAATTCGTATTAAATGTTTGGTAACGTCATATTATCTATGTGTTCTGAAAACAAAATAAAGTCTAGTGATGTATCGGAATCCCATATCCATCCCAACCATATCATTATTATAACAATAAACTGTTTTTCAAACTATCGTTTTATTATTATTTGTAACATATAAATTCGAGTTGTTTAAATAATTGGTATAAAATATAGTCCGTTGTGAGTTGTAATTTATATTTTCCAAACTGTTGTGGAAATGGTTGACACGGCATATTATTTCCGACAATATTTTCTGGAAAAATAGTTTCAATGATCAAACTAATAGTTACATTTTTTTTTTTTAATCTTGAGTATAAAATTTAAAATTCTATGTGAAAAGAAAACACTTTAAATAACCCCATTTAAAAACATTTTTTGCTTAATACATTTTAAATATTTATTTGTATACTTATTCTTTACATATTTATACAATTAGTGGAAGAATTAAAAATATTTTGTTTTGAGTACGCATGATTTTGATGAATGGGAGAAATAATTGTCCATTTTTCGAACAGTATTTACATATTTCGTTTTACCATATCAACGTCCTATGATAACCTCGAATTCTTACATAAACATTAATTTAGGTTTCAAAAACTTGATTATATTGATGGAAAAAAAATATAATTTTTAATAATTTTAATTTTAAATGTACTCAAAAAAGGTCTCTATTTTTTTTTTTAAATATGATAACAATCTCTCAAATTTATTCTACAATATATTATTTAGGTAATGAAACAATACTTAATCCATCCACTACAGTCCCTTGTATAATTTCTCAAAAATATTATTATATACGAAAAAAGTTTCGTAAAATATTATTTATAAACAAAACTCCTTTGTGGGTATTTAATGTCATAAACATACATCATGTCATATATTATATCATAGCTTTGAAAACATTTTAACGCCTAAACTATATAATGCTTGGTTGGCCTCTGTCCAGATATTATTATAATATCTATTGTCATTACGCGATAAAATGCATTGTATACAGTTCGGGGTAAACAAGTCAAGAAGATAAATATGCCATTTCATTGGAAATCGAAATTTATTATCTGACGAAAAATCGTATATTTAAATTCATAGTGGCTGTCGTAAATCAGTAATAAAAATATATGCGGGCGTAGAACACGCGAAAACAATCCTACAAGTCTGGGCCCGTGACTATTGCTAATAAAAAAATGAAAAATCCACTTGCCGAATAAAAATTAAGTTGACTCGACACAACGGTGCGTCGGATTGAATGGCGACGTTATAGTTAAAATTTTTTTTAAAAAAACCAACGTTCGAGGACGACGATACTTTCTCTTACGGCGAAAGAGGCTGCTCATACACATTCCAACTGTAAAGTTAAAAAATACTTCTTGTGACCATATACGTTTAAATCCTACTACAGTACGGCTAATGAAATTAGAGCCGCAATCGTCGTGCTACTGGTGGTCAAATGTTATGGAATCAGTGGTTCTACGTCTACAACTAATATTTATAATTATTTTGCGTGCTTTTTGAAATACGTTTATAATGCTGGTAAGCGAGATAACCGTTCACTCGGCGTACATTTTGAATACACCTTAATTTTTATACACGACTTGTGTGTATTCAATAATCTGCGTAATCGATAGTTTAAAATTACTTTAGGCGGGAAACATTTTACGAAGCCATGACGACATTTGACTATTAGTGGCACGACGATCATGGCTCTAATTTAACTGGCAGTACTACAGCTAAGTATAAAGCGAACCGGTGAATTGGTCCCTATCGCGTTATCATGTCCAATTGTACACCCATAGGAGTTTCCAGGGGTGGTTCAGGGTGTGCACCCCTTGCGATTTCAGGTGGCCGCTATAGGCCACGCAGGCTTATACAAATTTAAGATATTTAGTCAGTAGAATACGAATACATCCATTAGCCAGTATTATACGTTTCGCAGTTACCGCGTTATCAGAAAGTAATAAGTGACAAATAAATTAAATATTCGTCGGTAGACTGTATACCTATAATGGTAATTATTTGATAGGCGATAGCGGCAAAGTGGCTCAAAAGCATTAGCCCAAAAATAACAATTGTATCACATTAATTTGGAACAAGAAACAAGACTTGTCTACCTCCATTATACAGTTGTGATTGTATTATAGAATATATAGATTTATTATCTATGATTATCGGTACTTAAGTTTATCTGCTATATATACTATAATCTGAATCAATTATTATAAAAATTTAGTTTTTGTTTTAATCATAAATTGTAGCGGCGTGCGTCATAATAACAAATAACAAAAAAATAATACATTATTTTTGGAAACATAATAAACTAGGTTAAAATCATGACAAAATTTGAAAATAACAAAAATCGTCTAAAACAGGAGCTGATTCCCCCTTATCCCCCCCCCCTGGAAACGCCTTTAGTTTCACTCCCGCGTAAAAAGTCTGGACACGACTTTAAATATACGACTGAGTCACGCTCGGGTCCAAAATATCGGGTCGACAAACCGAAAATGGATAGTGGGCGTATAACGACGAAAACGACAACGGTGACGCGTGACCTTTATCGAATCACGAATAAAAAAAAATGAAAAAAAATAACGCAACATCTATCGAAATAGACACCGGTGACGGATGCTGATGAGCTGCAGGTGGGTGGTGGGGGTGGAGCGAAAGAAAGATGTATTGTCGACATTAAAATTTCGTCGGAGCGTGTGTGTGATCGTTCCGTTTTCGGTATAATGCACAAAAGCACGGGGTGACGGCGTGGAAATAGCTGAAGGCGGAGGGAGGACCGGGGGTAGGGGCGGGTTTGTTCGAGCGATCGCGGCAGGGTAACACTTGGTATTCGCCGTTTCACTCCCTCACCCCCCCCCCCCGCTCACTCCGGTGCCCTCACGCGCGCGTTCACGCTAACGTCGAGTTTTTAATATTCATTTTTTTTCTTTTTTTCATTATTTTTTCCTATTTTTTTGCCGACGAACAATTTCACGAGCCGGTGCTTTTTTCCGGACTGCGGAACAACGTTTAAAATAGGAATGCGTGTCGTGAACCGGGTGAGGTGTACGGGAGAGGGAGACAGAGGCGGCGGCAGCAGCAGTAGCAATAGCGATGGTATTAGTAGTAGTTGTAGTAGTAGTAGTAGTACCAGTTGTAGGGGTAGTATTTGTATAATAGAAGTAGTGGTAGTAGTAATGGCAGTAATAGTATAATATGGGGTAGTCACTAAAGTATTAAAGTATATACAATTATGGCGTATAATTATTTGTAGCTGTGCGTGAAATGACTGTTGCAGTGGCGGTAGCAACGCTGTAAAAACTAGGGGCATTACGAACACCACCACCATACTATTACGCCCCCGGTGTCAACATTCCGGCAAAATCCTCGCATTCCCCTTTGTCGATAAAGAGACGGCAATATACAACGAATGTAAAAAAAAATATTTTCATTTTAATAACGCCTCGTTAGACGCGAAGTACGCGAAAATGTGTTTTTTTTTTTTTTTTTTGTAATTTTACACGTCCGGTATAAAATATCAACAATTTTATTTTTTATTTTTTATTTTTTTATTGGCATTTAATGATTGGTTATCTGTCAAACCAACCGAGAAAAATGTATCGCCTAGATGTAAATAAATAATTATATTATAAATACGGATATTAAAATTGACCTTTTCTGTTCATGAACGCCCCGCCGCAATGAAAACGTATAATAATAAAAACGATAACGCCTCTGCGCGAAACAGATTTAATATTTTTATGTCTTTGGTTTATAAGTTCTATACCCTTCTGCAGATATGAACGTTTTTATATTTCTAAATAAAAACAAATATATTCAAACAACAAATTATTGTTTGGGACACAGTCATTAAATAATATGTTTGTGTTACTATAAACATGGTGAAAAAGAACTTCTTGTTTTCTATACTAATTCCGATTCAGCTCAATCTGGACGTACGATACCTCTACCTACTGTTTTTTTTTTTTTATTATTATTCTAAATCAACACAAACAGGTTAATGGAGCTAGGTCATACGGACGATTAGTGATTATAATATTATAGCCATTTGAACTTAACGTTCAAACGATGAAAAATCAGTGTAGATGTCGGATCCGAGAGAGATGGATTGGATAAAGTAATTTAAGTTGCGAGCATACACGAGCATAATAATATTATAAAATTATTCTTCGATAACAATCCAATAATTAATATTATTTAATAGTATATTGGTTACATCAGACAAAATGTTATGAACAAACGATTGCACCGGTGTACTTGAAATGCCTATCCATCGCGCCGCGTGACTGTTATGGTTGTATGCATTGCGAATATGGTGCTAACCAGATATCAAAAAAAAAATATACTCAATAACAGTATCACCACCATGGTTGAATATGGAAAAGTCGAAAGACGTGTGCACTGCATCGAACTACTCTTAATTCGGCTCACGTGGTAGAAAATACAAATTTTAAAAGGACGTGCAATTATTATCGCCTGTACCGTTTAACACGACAACTGCGAAACAAAAAAATTAAAGCCAAATTGATCAGTCGACATTAGTGGTGTCGACGAAAATAAAAACGATTTTATTAATAATAATATATAATATGTTATATCGGAGAACATGATACATTAATCGTTTCTACTTGGATTCCATTTGCAAAATTAAACTATTAAGATTATACATTACGATTTTTATTTATTATTATAGTAACTATTTGCTTTAGGATTTATGCAAAATGTTAGGATTGCAAATAAATAAAAAAAAAAACAAAGAATATTCAGTGACATAAAGTATTTACATTATAATATGACTGTATGTCTGACACAGGCCCGATTAATTTATTTCGGGTGTCTTGTGGGTCTCATTTACATGACAAAAACTTCAGATTATGAATTATTTATCGATTTCGAATGCGTATTAATATTATTATGGACTAAATGGTCGTATGAAATTTGTTTTTAGTTTAAAAAGATTAATTTAACCATCAGACACTCGTCCCGGGGGAGGTTTGCAATGTTACGAAAAGTAAAAACAAACGGAACACTATTAATTAATTATCTCTAACTCATAAATTTCCCGTGACTTTCGGTACGGTCGTAATAATAATATTATAATCATCTCATTCGATATTTCGAAATCATTTCTATAATTATTGCGACTTCCAGTAGCCACCAATAATCATTCCGATAATCATTGTCATCATATTATCATAATCCCAACAACCACGCCCTAAGTGTTGTTCATACAATCATCAGAGTCACCAAAAGTTCTTCACAGTGTGTCCGTCTTGTATTTTAATAGTGTATCATCGCACATCAAAATTTACAATTAACATCACTAATTTTATACGGTTTTACTACTGTACATAATATTATATGTTGCGTTTATCTAAATAATAATTATTGACTAACGATTTGTTTTTCTCGTATATTATTTTATACAATATAATATTATTAAACGGGGTGTTATAAAATAGAGTCGATTGATTTTGTTCTTTTTGCGCATTGCTTTTTCGTTTATATTTTATGTGTACTCACTCAATATATGTCCCTTCAAGTTATACTATATTAGTTTTATAATTAAACTTGAAACAGAAAAAAAAATGAATTTCCTTTTCTGGTATCAATGCCGGCCGTTAATAGGGGGACGTAACCCTCTTTCCTTCCAATACTAACTGCTGATTTCCAGTCAATACTTTACCGTAGAAAACGACGGTTTTAAAAACGTTTCCCTGACGACGGCAAATCCTCTTTGTGGTAAACAAATTAAAATATTGAAATCTCTTTTTCAATTTATTTTTTTTTTTTACTCAATCAAAAAAATTATATATTTTTCCGATTGTAAAATAAATAATATTACGTTACGTCAGAAAACTAATTTTCAAAGTAAACATATAAATAACAAAAAAATATATAACTACAGACGAAAAAATAGCTTTACACTTTATGTATCTTTACTGCATTTTATTAATGTGATACAGTTCTTTTTTTATCCAAAATTATTGTAAACCAAACAACATTTCTAAAAGATAACAATTATTATCCTTATAATAATTAAACAATTTTTAATTACTATAGAACTTCTCGGTATGTGAACGGAGTTCTTAATCAATAATAATTTATTGGTTTTTAATAAATTTTATATTACAACAAAATACGACTTTGAAGCATAGTTAAATTAAAAAAAAATTACGCTTATACATTGTTTCATTTAATATTTTAATAAAATATCGGCAAAATTGTATACAATATTTTGTTCACTTTTATTATTCATAATCATTCGATGTGGAATTAATTGATTTATTCTTGATTCCATTTGTTATAGATTAATACGGTAAATCTATTCAACGTATTTTTCACATAATACTTAGATTCATGTGAATATAGTTTTAAGTACCTGTTTTTATGTATTATTATGGCACACATAATACATCATTTATACGTCGAATTAACGTGAATCGATGTAGTCGTTCAAGACGGGTGATCTATTTGAACCTTTAATACGATATAAATATAAAAAATATATAAAAACCATACATGACCTCGTTTATTATAAAATACGAATGCGCACGCGCGCGCGTGTGTGTACGAGCACGATTATATTTTTTAAAGAAACATAAAAGACGTCGAATTTCGATAATCGTGTCTTTCGGAGTGAACGGTAAAAATTGAAAACTACATAAACCTTCGTACACCTTATTCGTATATAAAGCCCATTAAAAATATTGCTTCGCAAACACCTGACTATGGGTGTTTTCTCTCTTTCTCTTTCTTCCGAGAACAATCCACAGACGTAAAAGTGTTTGCGCAAGCCATACGCTGCACTGCAGCAGAGTATAGAGAGTTTGAAGTAATGATATATTCATGGAGTGTTTGAAATATTTGGCACGTGAGATTGAGAGAAGCCACCAAAAACTATCAATCATAAAAAATAAAAAAAAATATGTACCCGCGTACACACTGTAGACTCCGGTTCGGAATCGAATGTTGCTGGTAGACGAAAGCGGGCAGGAGAAGTGTACAATCAAACGCCAAGAATGAAAAAACGTTTATCGCCCCGAGAAGTTTCGCCGTATAATATATTATTGTTTCGCGATCATATTTTCCTATAATAATATGCGTTCTTATTTCATGTACACGTGCGTTGCAGAGATTTCGATTTTAAACGATATTATTTTCCAAAAGCGCCGTTCCACGTCGTCATTGGCGCGCAAAAACATTTTTTCCGACGGTGATAATCATAATAATAATAATACGTTTTAACATTATATGGGTAGGTACCACCTACTGCTGCGAAAAATAATAATGTTTGCTCGTAAACGATGACCTGCAGTCGTGATGGATACGTGTAATTCGTTATTAAATCACATCGTAGGCAAACTGAAAGTGTAGTACTGACGACGATGGCTGTGATGATAGAGACATAATAAATTGTATGGGGAATTCGTGTTTGCTAATATTTTTACCGCCTTTCCGGTGGTATTATAATAGACAGTCGTCAATCAACTGTTGCTTACTATCCGGTCACGTAGCCAAGGTGGAGAGGGGTAAGACCTGAGCGCACCACCTCCTCCACCATTCCCAAAAATTTACTCTGAGACAGTCCGCCCAAATTCAAAATATAATTATTTTTACTGAGTGCTGGGGGCTTATGCACATCGAAATAAATCTGTATTGTTTACTATTGAGTAATACATAATCATTGTCATAATCTTTTTTAATCTAACTACCTATACTCTAGTAAAAAAACTCTAGGTCTTAGATCTTAGAGGCCAGCTGGTACCCGAGTCTGTGTTCAGTGTTAAGTGCATGAGCCGTTATCATAAAATATATCATTAAACAAATACCAAGTAAAATATCATTTATCTGCAGGAACTGAATGACAAACAATCGTCTAGTACTCTAGTTGATTTTATTTCTTCAGTTATTTCCTGGACATCACAGAAACAGAAACATTATTTTGTATTGAACTGATATTTACAAGTTCCACTTATATGAGTATTTTTTTTTTTTTTAGTAAATTTGATATTGTTTAAAGATTATATTTATTTTGAAAATAATTTATCACCTTTATTTTTGATTAGTATATAGATAATAATGTTTTTTAATAAAAATTAAATCAGCTTATTTTCTAAATAAATTTATTTTTCACGGCATGAAAAATGTATGGTGAAGATATAGATAACTCTGATATTTTTTTTTAATCATCATAGATATTACTGCCTTAGGGGAAGTACGAGGTAGAAGGACTCCACCCCAACATTATTCATTGGAAACACATTATGAAAAATAATACAAGGGCCCAAAATTGTTACATGGCCCCTAATTTTCTGGCTATGTGTCTGTTTCTCTCTCTATATTTTATCAAATCAAAACTTTCAATAATACAGTTAAAAATAAAAGAAAAACTACTTTTTAATTAATTATGACTCCAAGAAGTATTGTTTGTAAAAGATTTAAAATAGAAAATCTAAATAAAAATGTTCTAGTAAATAAACTTATAGATGAAATACAAAATAAAAATGTAAATACAAATAATGGAACAAAAAAATGGTGCAATCAAAACCAAAACACCTTTAACTCATCTTTAACATATACTTAGCATTAAACCAATTAATATACAAAATGTAATAATTTTCTTAATGTATATACTATTATTTTTTAACGTGGCACAATCAACAAATTATTTTTTTAAGCCCTGTGGTAATGAGCTGTGAGAAACTGGACCTAGGTAATCAACAAATTTCTTAGCGAATTCTTTATTCGTGTACCCTACAGTAATATCATATACTATAAAATCGCTCATATTTACTTGATTAATAAAATAATATATATCATAAAATTATATGACCATTTTAAATTTGAATAAAAATTGATATGTTCTTCGTCAAGCAATTTTGGCAATATGACCTACACGAGACTAGAAAAAATAATCGCAATGATCGTTTACACGCATAATAATATCATAGTACCCGAATGCAGAGAAATAGAGATCAAAAATAATTATAAATTACGTTTTTCGTCTACAATAAAAAAAAAAACATTAATTAAAAAAAACACACATACACAATAAACCCATTTCTTACGGGTCGTACAATAATAATAATAATATCATAAAACGATATATAATGCGATGGTGATAGTCAAGTTGAATATCGATGAGCGTCGTCGGGTAGAAAAGAACAAAATTATTAATTCTCGTGTGTACTGCGGCGGGCGCATAATTTTATATATATATATTATGTAGCACACACTGCTCACCAGAATGCGAAGTAGACCGTTTTGAGTTAATCAACGTGTACGCAAAATAAATTAAGGTAATACAAATTTCTATTGTCGGCGATAAATAGTTTATTATTTGTTAAAGCACTTACAACACAAATATTATTATGTATACGCGGTATTGCTGCGAGTATATTGTATATGTATATGTATGCAGTATCATTTTGGACCCTTTACGGGCACAGTATAATAATAATAATATGAATTCTCGTTACAATGTAAATGCTCGCCCGCGTAAATCATGTCGATGTATAACATTAGTTGCCTACCTTGGTAATATTTTCCCAGACGATAAATGCGCTGAGAAATGTTCACGACGGTCGCTCCAGAATCGGAGTCGTTCGATAAAATCAGCCACAAATCGTTTCCACAATATCACGTGCCGTCAAAAAATCGCCATTTTTGTCGGGAAACTCTGCGCAGAATGAGATTCAATGGCGACGAGTATAGTAATACAACTCATAGATAATATTATTGTTATGTGGATAGGTCATCCCTGTATAAAGCACTGGTGTTGGGTAATTACTTGCGGTAAGTAAAATTGCCGGTAAATACCCGATATTTACCTGTTACTTTCTCGGTATATTGGGTAAATTTGGTATTTTCAAATTTTGATTTTATGGAATTATAAAATATTTAATATAAATAATATACATCTATATACTGTTCGATAGTTAGTATATTGGATTCTGTCGTATACCTATCATTCGATTGGTACACTTCTACCTAATTTTGAGAACTCAAACGACCATGAATTAACCGGTTACAGAATTGTTCTCAAAATGTTGGCATGACCACTTTACCTTTTAGCCCTCGCCTTCAAAGACCATAAATTAATCGGTTACAGATCAGACTCGGAGTATAAGTTAACGTGTTGTGGCTGCTCAATAATAACGTAATAATCTTCACTATAAACGTATTTTATTAAAAACAAACAAACATATAAAAATACGGGTCTCTATGAAACACTACACACTAGTGCCTCGATAGAAAACCCGTATTGCCCCTTTACTGCGGTGCTCACATTCTTAAATATTATTTACAAAACTGCTGTCTCGACTCATTTGCTCCATTGACTAATGTTATAAATATAATACTGTCTATTTGACAGTATTATTTTATTATATTTTAATTTTAATTGTGTAACGTTGCCCCATACAACAATTCCTATAGTTATTTAGTACTTAATGAAGTATCCATCACATATTCATACAAAAACACAATTTTAAAATATGACATTATTATCCTACTTATATCATCAGATATCAGCATAGTAATCAATAATTCAATTTTATATCATAAAACTAGATTTTATTTAAAAATCTTATTTCTAAAATATGATCGTTCTAAAACGTGTTTTACCAAATTGGATAATTCAATATTAGGTATATTATTATTTAAAATTAAATTTGATAGTAATCACTACTATGATTGTTATAGTACTCTAAAAATTTATGAGATACGGTATATCGATAAAAATGACATAATCATAAATAATATTAATAAGGTTATTATCAAATAAATAGTTACCCAAATTTTAGGTAGGTAAAAAAACGTTTGGGTATTTATCAGGTGAATACCCAAAATATTTACCTGGATATTTACGCATGGCATATTACTACTAAATATCCATGGGGCAGCGTACCCGAAGCTTCGGTATATGTCCTACCGATACCATTGTTATCGGTAGTAACCGATAGGTAGCCATTCTGATTTCTGACTTTTCACTATGTAATAATAATTATTTTCAAATAAATTTCTTAAAAAATATATAATATTATAATGTGGTATTAACATATTGTTACCAAATATAAAAGTACAATAATTATTAATTTTAAATTATTTCTATTTTTTTTTTTTTTTTTTAATAAAATAATAAAAATAAAAATTTACTAGTTCGTGGTATAAAAAATATATTACCTCATAGCTTATCATTCGGGAACGTTCGAGGGAAGGATGATGGCCTATCCATTATATATTATCTATGGTTGTGCTTATTTATGCGAGATAAGACGGTCGAGGGACCGACCAATAAGGAACGCGGATAAAAGACTAAACGATTTAGTGTAGTAATCCTTGGATATACTCCAATTACTCATTAAATATATATATATATATATATATATATATATGAACATTGTGGGACGTTATGGTAATAATATAATATAATAATTACTATAATATACATAAACTCGGACTGCAATCTGTTGTGTTGGAACAACTCGTCGTGAAAATAAAAAAACATCGTAAATCATTTTCGTATAGGATTTTTACACGGACATCGCGATAACGAAATGCCAGAATGATATAATAAAAAAGCAATCCCCTAGGTACGTTTATTTACATAATTACATTTGTCTCGATTCCGTGTTATCTTCTTCTTCTTCTCAATAATTTCCATCGTCTTCATCATTTCCGCCGAATTCGATACTTAGCCATCTCCTGCGTACACTGTACCGAATATATTATTATTATAATACGATACCATTTATTCCCTTTAATTTAATATTTTATTGATCTATACCGATGTTATTATGTTTTATTTGCCTTTATATATCATTGTCGTTCGAACAACTCGTGATCAAAACGAATTGCTTTTGTTTCTCCTCGGCCATTAAAAAATATATAGACTGATTCACATTGAACCTTAACGCAGTCCACTCCAGTCGTTGTAAATGCAACTAAGTCTTCATCGGAATATTATTATCTTTTGATTTAAGTTATTCACGTTTTTTATATACATTAAACTAAAATACATCTAAAACAATAGTGATCTTTTTTTCAATAATTTCATAAAATACACTCAATCGCTACTCAAATGCTATAAATAGTGTAACAAAGTAATATACTAAAGCAGTATCTTTTGCCGTACTCGTTTTTCAAAGGTTATGTCGACTTTTTAGACTTTTCACATAATTGTCGAACAGTAATCGTCAAAACGGCTATCATGCATTGCATACATAATAATCTAATATATATATATATATATATATATATAAGCACCAACGGATATGACATCGACGATATATGTTTAACAATGATTCGTAAAATAAATATCAAGTACTGACATTATTCTCTCCAGAGCCCAAGGTCTGATGACGACGAGCGGGAGGTTAACGAAGACATCGGGAACATTTGCATTTTATAACATCAAAGAGAGTGGGCTGATATAAATAAATAACGGGGTATACCGCACTCTCACACACGCACACTATGTTTTAATATCGCTGGCGGGTAAAGTTTTAAAAGTTATGCGTTTCATTAAATTTGACTGTGGACCGACCGCCGGCTGCTGTTTACAACCCCTCGGAATCAAAATGAAGCCACCACATCGCTTCTCGTCCTCCGAAGTTAAAAAATAATAATAATAATCATAATAATAATAATAATAATAATAATAATAATAATAATAATAAGCCACTTCAAAAAGAGCTACCGCAACCTAACATTATAATCATAATCATAATAATAAACCTTAGTGTGCAATGTCTACCGGGGCCTTCTTACTATATACTCGATGTTCCACCCATTCACCTTCCGGAGCACCTGAGTAGAATATTATAATACGTTCCCATCGTTTTTTTCCCCGGAGAGAAACTGCGCGTTCACTTCAAGAGGATTTTACAAGGAACCGACAACGTTATGTGAAGCACTCTACATGTAAATCGTATTTCCCCTACTAATGAGCTAAAAGAAATGCTAAATTGTCTCGTTTCCCGTGGATAACATTCATTGTTCATTATAGAGACAAATAGAGCTTTATTTTTAAAAAGATGACGCAGCCTCATCTTCCCTTACATCCCTTCCTCGGCAGACATGAATTTTAAAACATCAAATACGAAAAATTTGATATTTATTTGCATTTATTCCAAAACAAAAATTAGACATGTTTGTGTATTACCCACTCATTATTATAACTATTGGTTATAGGTGATATAATATATACATATCGAAATAAATAGTTTGATTTTAGTTTTAGCGTATATTATTTATTAACTATGTTTTATAATATTCAGTACAGTTAAATGTATGTCCCAGAAGACAAAATTAGTCATATATTACTTTGAATAAACATACCAACAAAATTCCAAAACAAACCTTTGTAAATTCATAAAATGTATACACAAACAAAAAAAAATTAAACACGAATTCTTAAATAATAATATACCATAAGGGGTTGGTTAAATACTATTAATATTTAATAATGAAATCCAACCTATTCAATGTTTATGTACGTTTAGTATAAACTGTGTGATGCATATTATATTAAACGTGATACCAAGTGAGAACATTATGGTGTTTCCAAAAAGCAAGATTGAAGAGAAGAACGAATACCCGACAGCGACTAAATGGGATAAGGCAAAGGAGATGATGAAAAGTAACCCAACATTTGGGTCTAAGTGCAATGAGAGTAGAAACATTTCTACAGAACACCTTTAATGGACGTTTGTAAAGTCCTATAAATTGAGGAAGAGTTATAAATCAGCGGGCTAAGGTAGCGCAATTTATTCCAACGCGACTAGAAGTTTTAGGACAATAATCCTTACGATTTTAAACGGCTAATTTCCAAATGTACATTCAATTCATTCCGCGTGCAGAAGTTAGCAGTCTCAAATAATTTTAATAGGTTTTTTTCTCAGTTCGTTACGATTTATGTACACAAATTGCAAATAATAAGTAAAATCTCATTTCTCCTTACCCCTATTATCCGACCACCTAAAAGACAGTAGTTCACTTTCTTTTTTTGTTCGTCTTCTATTTTTTGTTATTTTTTAACGAGTGCTCGTTAAAATTCTTCAAGAAGACATTAAGATTGTTGATTAACGAGCGTTTTATAATAATAAATTGGTGGAGGCTAGCAATTGTAAGTTTTTGTTCTGTTCAATCGTAAATGCTGCAGCAACACGAATTTATAATTAATTAATCTCGTTAGGATAACGTTCGTAGTGGGCAAAAGACAAATACAAATTATCGGATCCACTAACCGATCTTTTTTTGTTATTGTTGTTATGATTATTATTTTTTTCAAATACCTACTGTGAAATAGATAAGGGTGGGATTTTAATTATCAGTATCGATTGTTACAATTATTTATGTTACGATAAAAATCAAAAAAAAAAAAATAATAATACGCACGATATATTTTGTATAGTACCGTCATGGTAATAAGCTCAAATGAATAAATTATTCTAATATATTTTGTGAAAATAAATTTAACCGTTTGTTTTACATCAGAATAATGTTAATGAGATTTTGAAGTTAAATTACATTGTGTTCACGCATACATATGGCGGTATTTCAGTAGTAGTATTTATAATATGTCAATAACATGCGTATTATATGTTTGTTTATCAGAAGTACCTACAAGAGATCCATAGAGTATTTGACAAACGTGTACAAAACTATACAAACATTTGCAATGTGAAATATATTCTGATTAAAAATGTTACCAACAAACGTCATTATATATACGTCATATACCTACCTAAAACTTTAATACTGTTATAGTTTAATACTTTAATACTGTATCAGCTGTCGAAATAAGAATATTTTATTTTGAAATATAATTTCATCGTTTCGTGCACGCACTATACAGAGTATTGATAACAATCAGTATAGCAGCGCGATATTTTTTTTAATTAATCAGTGTTAACACGACCAATTATATTCTAGAAAAATCCATTCGGGGACGTCTCCAGAAAAAGCATTTAGTTTGGAGCACTGGCGTTTTTAGACACGTATCGCAGATGGTATTCAGAAACAAACGCACTAACTTCAGACGACAGTTAAATGCTTTAGGATCAAGTCGAACATGTAATCGTACA
This sequence comes from Pentalonia nigronervosa, assembly GCA_014851325.1. Classification (NCBI taxonomy): domain Eukaryota; kingdom Metazoa; phylum Arthropoda; class Insecta; order Hemiptera; family Aphididae; genus Pentalonia; species Pentalonia nigronervosa. The sequence goes on from JACXSJ010000247.1 coordinate 246,871, forward strand.
TGTCTAAAGTGCGCGTTGACCACACACAGTGTGTGACAGATTATAATATCGAATGTAACATGTGTCATGCACGTATAACGTCTTATAGCTTTTAGCGTCAGTATGAAATACGTAGGACACAGGGTAACAGCTCGTTCAAAATAAATACGTATATTTATTTTTTTTTTTCCCAGTGACGATAAAACTGTCAATACCATACTCAAACTATCCCTCCCTCTCCCTCCCCGAACGACCCATCAGTGTACAACCCCCACCTCCTCCCTTAACGCATAATACATATACGGTTTTCCCCATAAGCGAATAACATCGTCACACGTTGATCACAGAATACGAGATATTCAATAAAATGTACCTAATAATAGTGTAGTGTTAAAATACGATAATCATAAGGGTGAAAACGAATGACGTTCGAGGATGACTGTAACCTATGATGATAGGTATTATTATCACGACTATGACTGTCGATTGTATTTTATTGAGTATTAATGAAAGGGTTGAAAATTCATGTGTTTCAGACCTGCGGGAAAGTGTTTGGGAACGCGTCTGCACTGGCCAAACACAAGTTGACACACAGCGACGAAAGGAAGTATGTGTGCAACGTTTGCAGCAAAGCCTTCAAAAGACAAGACCATTTGTAAGTGTTTCCGTACGACGTACGATCGTGATAAAATCATGTGAAAAAATTAACTATCTACATTATAATGTTATATACGTAATAACAATTATGATTGTAAAATAATACATCATAATAAATTATTATTATTAGCATTGTATGCGTAGCGTTTGAACCATCGAACCGACCTGTTATTCTAAGTGCACCAGAAAAATATTAACTTTTTCGCGTATTTTATTTTTTATGTTTATATTATATATATTTTTTTTCGTACCACCGCACACATACACACTCGATCATAATTTCATCCGTCTCGGTTGATATTTTCAAATTATACCGTATTTACATAGATATATTTTTATTTATTTATTTATTATTTATTTTTTTAAACCTCCGAGAATGGTCTCGTAGCCTAACAATAATTTATGTTCACATAGGACCTTTTTTTCATATTTATTGTGACCTTTTCTCCATTTCCCGCCACGACCATGACCACCACTGCCACCGCCCCTCCGATCGACGTCACCCCCACCACCACTAACTCGCTAACCTACAACGTCCAACACCACCCCATCGTGGCCACTGCAACCGATAGCGGTCCCTCTCATACTCATATAAGAGAGGGCGGCTATACCCTGCTGCATCCCCTTGGTCGGAGCGCCCGACTTACGTACATCGACAAGTATCGGTTTTCATTACATCGGGAAATTGAAAACACATCTCCGTCGTCGCTGCCCAGAATAAGTATAACCGCATCGACATTATTGCCTAAGTACCTTTATATGCGTATGCATGATATATTATTACGTAAATGGTATTTTTCCCGACCCCTCCCCCGCGCGCGCGCGCGCACGCGCACACACACACACACACACACACACACACACACTATGTAAGCTGTTCGAAATATCCATACATATGAATTGCCGCGCATAGGTTTAACGTCGATATCAATATTAATAATAATAATAGTTATATAAAAGTATTTACCACGTAAGAAACCCGAGACTCGCGTAGTTTTTTTTTCGCAAATTGGAAAACGTATTCCGGCCACATATACCATCGTCGACATCTCGAGAAAATGGGTCAACGCGTTACCGCCACCGTCACAGCTAAAGGCTATTATATCATATATACCTATACGCGCGTGAATAATCGAATGGCTGACAACCCCCATGGGTGGGTAAATCGGTAATTCGGGAAAATAACGTCATATGTAATAATATATACGTAGGTCGCCTTCATATAATAATGTGGGTAGGTATATACATCATACAGCACATAAACAGTCTCGTTTTCGATTGTGGTACGTGAGGTGTTTCCCAAGGAGAAAAAAATTAAAACGGACAAAGACCCTGCCCCGTGCTCTTGCCACAAGAACACCCACCCATTTCCTTCGCGTATCGCTCAGATATATTATTGTACGCGTTTTCATCATGCGGCTGTCCGTTTGATGGAATGATAGTAGGTAGAGTAACCTTTAAACATCTAAATGCCAAATCTATATGGAAAACGTCAATTGGATAGCGTTTCTCTTATTTCGAAATATAAGATCCTTTTGCATTTGCTCTCGCCCGCGCCACCCGTGGTCATGCATATTCGTAATGTAGGTCAGAAGCGGACGAATAGCGAGTTGGTTCATTTAAATATTCAACTAAAACAACGAAAAAGTTTTTTTTGCTTTTTGGAAACATAGTTTTGACATCAAGCTCGTTTGAAAATTAAAAAAAAAAATGTCGAAATGATTTTCGAGCAAGCGGTGCGTAGTTCCTCATAAACAAACTGGGAGAGGACTAAGACTATTATTCTCGTTAAAAATAGACTACCTACTTATGCATTAAGCAAGCATTATAATTAAACTTAAATGTCCTAGTTAGGTCGTGCACGACTTTAATATTATGAATCATTGTATTTTTAAAAAGATTTATCCTACATACCAATTTGATATAAATAAATACATAGATCAACAATCGCGTTCTAACAATAATAATATTCTTGATACCGATTTTTTTAAGTTTTGATGCAAATAATAAAAAATAGTTTCAAACTTGCTAAAAGGATCAACAAAACAGATGTTCTAAGATCAAAAGTCGAACATATTATTATTTCTTTAACTATTTTAATTAAATACACATATTTTATAAATAGTTTAAGATCTATAGTTCATGTAGGTATTTCATATTTAGTTTAGAATACATTACTCTAAACTCAAACATTTAATATTATGTTAAAATTTATTAAATCTTTCATAAACTTTAGAAATGCGTATTTATGATGAACATTGCTTAAATATAGTGCAATCATAATTTAATAGTTATTCAAGTTTTATGTAATTAAAATTTAGAATATTATTTATGTATTTTTCGAAATATAATTTTGAGAGTTTTGAGTAAATAAATAACAAAAGGATTATCCTTATGCGGTATATGACGATACAATATTAAAATATCATCATACAAATAAATTAATTTAATTTTTTCAAGTGGAAAAATATTAGATGTAAGATATACATTATTCAAAAGCAATAAAATTATTTTGTAGACCTGAAAAATTACAATAGATTTTTAGTGAAATAACTAATAATTTTTATGTAGTGTTAAATAGTAATAAATAATTTTTTTATTTGGACCAACAAAATCAATACCGTTACAACTTATATTATAATGAAACTGTGCTTAAAAAAAAGTCTCATTTTATATAGTGAATTATCATTTGAAATATAAATATAATTTACTGCTACAATTTTGTTTGATGTGCAATGTTTGGAATTTTTCTATATACATTTTAATGTATGAATTACTATCATCGTATACAATATTGATTGATATCGTTGATTGAATTTCGATTAACATTGATGTTGTGTATAGCTTTTGAAATAGTCTGAAAATAGAAATTCATTTGAAATACTTACGTACCCGAGTCATTTTGAGAGCCAAAATAATATTGTCACTAGGGAACGGTTATGTTTCACGTGTCCTAGGCCAACTCACAAAATATGTATCACGAAATTGGCCATCGCCGTCGATGAAGCGACGACGGAAATAACAATTTCGTCCCCTCTAACTCGATAATATTTTAAACGAACCCCATCGTCAAAACCAGGAATCCTCGGGGGACGCCCTTCTTACCTGCTCGTCCGAGATAAATGGCATCTAAAATTGGTTTCTCAATGGCCAAGATGATCGGCCGACAGGGATAGACTCGCAAGCCTTTCGGATGGTCTCTATACCCGGTACCACCGATTTATATTGCTATGACCCAATCGATTGTCGATGATTTAGTTTTGGGTGTGTTGTTTCTCTTACCGCCGATAACCACGTGCAGTGGGACGGACAAGAGGAGTTGGGGCACGAGCGTTGAGGAAAGAGCAAATATAAAAGGAAGAAAACACTCAACCGGGAAGCAGGTATACGATAGGGTAGATTCTCTCACACACACACACACACACACACAAACATAAACTCGTACACCCACACACCCACACGGGGTTAGGTCGTATATCAGTCGAAGGGAAACCAGAGCAATAATTTCGGCGCTGTAATACAGCTATAAATCTATTAACGCCACGCCCCTCCCGTCTCTCGAACCTTCACTTGCCCTCACCCACCCAACACATACACGCACCCGTACACACACACACACACACACACACACCCCACCACCCGCCAGAACCCTGCCAGAACAACCCGGCACCGCTCCACCCGCAGTGTTCCAGTATAATATAGAAAACGACGAGAGAACTTTATCCGGATTGTTCTTTGAACAATAGTCGTTAGCATTTCCGACCGTGCTCGTGTTTCGGCGATTCTGTAATAATACGCCAAATCCCACTGTTTCGTTTCCGACATTATATTATCACGGGGGTGGAAAAAAAATAAAAAAAAGAGTACTACCGCGGATAAAATTCTATTGCTCGTATAGTGTACGCACACACACACATATATATATATATATATATGTGTGTGTGTGTGTGTGTGTGTGTGTGTGTGTATTATTACACGGGAAACGTGTACAATGAGAAAGAAATAAAACAATTACTTCGCTACGCTGCTGCTGCTTCGAATGCAGCGGGCACGGTGTAAATAAATGTTTTTGAATGAACGGACATTATTCTACCGTGGAAATTATTAAAAAAAAAAAAAAAGAGAGAAGAAGAATGTAAAAAATGTAATAATTACTATTATAACACCACAACGCCCCCCCCCCACCGGCGATTATTTTCAGGATACCCTGCAGCACGGACAACACGCATAGCGAGACGGTGATAATAATATTTTGACATGGGTTTACGCTGCCCCGCACACCACACGACGCCATTATAATATCTTTACGCACACGTATTATATGATGATAATACGTATATGACGTACATTTTTATCGTCCGTGGCAAACGCTAAAAGTGTTGTTATAAAACGTCCGCCGCACCAAAAAGGGTCTCGTGCGATTTGGCGTTTATTACCGCGCGCGCGTTATCTTATATACCGTCGTGTAGGTATTTCCGCGAGCCCGTCAAATCCATTTTAATTAGTTTACTTCGCCGCAACGTTCCCGGCCCGTTGATAATATCCTCGCAGAGTCCCGCGGGAGCAAAAAGCGTATATTTTCCAAAGGTTATTTCTTTTTTTTTCCTGTCCTGGTCGAACGAGAAACCGCTATACGGGAAAACCGACGATTTTCAGTGCCGTTTATCATTATTATTATTATTCGGCTGGCGTACGCCGTTTACACGTTCCCGATTTATTCCTATTAGCCACCGTAGCATGTAGAACACGATAATCGGGTCAAGGTCAATAGTGGATCGGTAGTGGGGGAAGAGGCGAGTAAGCCACTGCGGCCACACCGCCGGTGGTCCGTCAGAAAACAACAAAAAACAGCTGTAAAAATGTCCAAACGTGACACCGAGTGGACGGACATGCCCGACTGGCTATACAGTCGTCACGCGTGACGGTCTTAGTGCAGTTTTCCATGTGCTTCTAGATAGTTCGAGACGTTTTCTGTACGGTCGACAAATAATTTTCGAAATTATTACTACAATAAATTCATTGTTATGTCAAACCTCAACTGAAATCGCCTTGAAATAGTTACATTGCAATATAAAATCCGACAACTCGAACTTTTTTCTGTTCCACTTGAACTTTGGCATAACGAGAGTTTACTGTATTATAAATATTATTATCATCTATGCAGGGTATTTTTTTTTTTTTTTTTTTGATACCTTATCGCGAATCAGATGACTCCTCTATTAGCTATAAAGATTTCGGCATTAGACGTACTACTCACTTCTATTAAATGTGAAATCAAACGTTGCATCCTCGAATCATGCATCCTCAAAGTCTCATGACGATTAGATAATCCACCAGTAATCGGCGCAACTAGGATCATTTTTATATGTCATGATAAAGAAAACTTAATAAAATAATATTACTATTCAACGTAATGCTATATTTGGGGGTGCTATGCAAAATATATTTGAGTCAGCTAAATCAACCCCATAGGCACCGTAAGAGGGCGCATGAAGATGATTTGCACGACATTAAATTAAAAAAAAAATTAATTAAATTTTAAGTATTTGATTACCCGGGTTAATATGGATTTAAATTACTGTGCACTCCCCTAGTAATATTATCCTAGCGGCGTCTATGGTCACCCCCGAACAACCCCCCTCCAGCTCACTTGTTTGCGACAAGCAGCTATATCACGTGCAGGTTTGCCAATTGTGAAAAGAAAAAACCACCCCGTTTGTACACACGACTGTGACAGTGTGCGTGTCCTGACAGGAACGGACACATGCTGACGCACCGGCACAAAAAGCCGTTCGAGTGCAAAGCCAGCGGATGCGGCAAGTCATACTGCGACGCGAGGTCGCTGCGCCGGCACACGGAGAACCATCACCATCACCGTCCGTCGTCCAACCAGGGCTCGCCGCCCGCGTCACCGTCCTCGTCCACGAGTTCCGGTTGCATACAGTACGCGCCCGCACCCATGCCGTCGCCGCCAGGTTCGTCCACAGCTGCATCGTCCACCACGGTGGCCGCCGGCGGACCGTCTTCGTCGTCGTCCGCGTCGTCGTCATCGTCGTCGTCTGCGTCGTCTGCGTCGACCGCGTCGTCCTCGTCCACGTCCACTACTGCGGCGGCGGCGTTCGGGTCCATGTCGGCCATTTCGGTATCGGCGTCGTCGTCGTCGTCTTCGTCGACCTCTTCGTCTTCGTCGTCTTCGCCATCGATGTCGTCCTCGTCGACAGCGTCCTCGTCCGCTGCGCCTCACCAGCAACAACAACCTCATGACGTGACGTCCAGCCAACTGCAAAAGCTGCTCAGCGCCGAGCCGCTGTCGTCGACCGGCGGAGGAGGAGGAGGATCACTTACGTCAAAGGTAAGAGATAGCAATGAATATAATACTAACATTATCAATGAACTCCATTCACGTTAAGAAGAAACCTTGGCGACGGCGGCGACTGATTTTTTGTCAACCCCCACCGAGACAACAGCTATCTGTTGTTTACATTTCGCTTCTGCTTAACGTGAATGGAGTATATTGAACTGATTACGTTTTTCCAAGACACTATAATGTTATACTCCAAGTCGGAGCCGATTTAAGATCATCAAATCCGAGCAGTTTTACCGTATGCAATGCTGATCGGTTTGGTTTTAATAACATGGACACAAACAGTGTTTGAAGAGGAAGGGCTGAAGATTTTGATAAAAATGTTTTTTAAATATTCGTATCATAAAATCTTGAAGCTCAGTCTTACTCCCATCCATCCACTCTGTTTTTACCTATAATTATCAATACCATAGAATATATCTATAATATTTTAATCTACAGTTGACTTACATCCGTTTGATACTTGTCAGAGTAATTTTAAAAAATATATATTTTTACCGAGTTGCATTAAATATTCTCGCGACCCCCGACGATAAAAACCTAGTTTTGGATATACGATATTATTATTATTTATTACTATTGCTATCGTTGGTAGGTATTTCGATATGTTTCTTGATAACCACCATTTTTCATTTTTCGATTTTTAATGTGATTTGTGAAAATTCTTTAGATAGTAATATTATTATAAATATGAAACTATATATTATATTTATCGAGGACTAGATAAGTATAAAAAGCCAAAAGAAAAGGTAACTAAAAGATGAAAAAATGATAATATACATGTTTTAATACTGCAATTAAAGTACGATTCATCAGCGTTTTTTGGCATTAAAATATATGTGTTTTGTCTGTATCGACATTTTAATTAATACATACCAGTATGATTTAATTACTTAAATTTGATTAAGTGCATTATGCTAATAAAATTATTCGTTATTGTAACAACGATATGGTATAAGCTATGGCATAACTATATTTTGAATTGAATAGAAATTACAAAACACTCTGTATTCTAACACGCGGCGCATTAAAATTGCATATACAAGGCGCCGTCTTACAAAAAAAATTATAAAATATTATTATTTGCTCACTGTGTACATTTTTTGTCATTTATGACGTAAATAATAATAATAACGATCGAATCACACCGTTTATTCTATCAACATTTTCTAAATAAATTATAATTTTTGTACAACATATTTACTACATGACATTACGTTTTACACACACAACGTATGACGTTACTAAATATTATACAGTCAACACAGGTATAGTTTAAACAAAATTATTCGATTTCTTTTCATTAAAAAAAATCTCCCTTGTTTATATAGATAAAATTGGTTAACAGGATTAATAAACGATGAATATTAAATAATTATTATACATTTTATTTTTTTTATTATTGATCGTAATACGCGTTATTTAAGCTTTATATGCAAACCATAATGTGTGGATATTTTGATTGGATACGCTGTAAAAATTACCTTATGCATATAAAATATAAAAACGGTAAAATAATATCTTTTAATGGCCCGTGGACCGTATATTAATGGACTTTTTTTATTTTTTACCCCCCGAAAAAGTGTACGTATTGAATAGAATATATCGATAGCAAACTTTCCAATGATGTTTCTCGAAAGTAAATGCAACTCATAAATGTTTTTAAACTTTATCCGAAAATAATATGCGGCAAATCGGATGTAATTTTTTACAGATCTTCAGAACTACACAGTAGAGTTAAAAGTTTTGAAAATCACTCTTTTAATACGAAACATGATAAACACGTATTTTATATATTTTGATAATGTTAAAAGATTTTGAACATCAACAATATTATTGATGCACTGTAATAAAATAAAAAAAGAACAAAATGCCATTCGAAACTGAAAGATAAGAATTGTGGTCGTACATTTCACCTCTACAAAGAAAGACTTTTAAATGTATATGGATGGAATGCTGAAGACCAAACAAACAAAATATGTTAATATCGGACTAAATCGTGTGTAATTAAGTACGAGAATGAATTCAATTAAATTATTATACAAATATTATTGGAACGTAAAAAAACTGTAAATGAGAGTGTAAAGTATTTAGTAGTTATCCGATGCATTAGATATCTGCGTTTTCGAACACAGAAACATGTCTCTCGTGTTCTCCGTGCGAAATAAATTCGCAATGATGGATTCGAAATAAGACAAAAATAATAATTTTCAAGTGCCGAATTTATGCTAAAAATTCAGACCACCATATATGTAGCTGTGTAATATTATATTATTATCTGCAAACATTTTTACGGGATAAATATAATAATATTATACGTGTCGTAGTGTTGTGTCCGGTGGGAAGGGGAGGAAACACCGAAACGCGTTATGCGACCGCTAATAATCGGCAGCTCTTTTCGTAATATAGTTCATGACGTGACAAATTATTATTATATACTAATTATTTGCCTACCCATATACTATATATAATGTGAAAACTACGATCGAGACTTGCACTTTAAACTATTATAACGTATGCGAGAAAACGATTATTCGTAACCATACTCGGACCCAAGTCCCTGTGGATTCGAAGGCGAATAATATTCATATTTACTATAGGTATTATGTTGACACACCATAATGATGTATACACTCGGTGTTTTATTTAAATGATTCGGTTATTGTGCCAGTAATTTTATGGATTCGAATATCGCGTTTCAGTCTATAATTGAAGGCCCCGGTGCAATAACGAGATACGTCCAAATTTACAATTTTCCAGGAGACACAAAGAACATATTTTTATATGTGTATTTGAAAAAAATTTAAATGTTGAAGTATTATAATATTGGTTGATACATTATCTATTTCGCATAATAACATAATTAGCAAACTTTAATTATTTATTAAAATAAACACAATAATTACCATAATGTTTAAATATTGGATTTTTTTAGGGGCAATAACAG
>JACXSJ010000248.1:0-15471 GCA_014851325.1 Pentalonia nigronervosa
AAAAAAAAAATTAACAAACTATTGTATATCCATTACCCGAAAACACATAGATGATCGTAGGCACTCTGTTTAACAAGCCGGTCCATAAAAGCTTCTGTACGAAACGGTTTTTAATCGAATTGCCGTGTACCGTCATTTCCTGAGTGGAACGGGAAAAGCGGTCGAATTTCCTGAAAACGAGATTGTGTGTGTATAACACCTGTTTTATATGTGTTCGTGTGTGTAGTGTTTTCCGCAATGCGTTTGTTTCACATACACACGTTGCATACAATATAATATATATTGTTATATACGTCGGGGCGTTTAAATAGTGCTACTGACCGTTTTAATATTATTATACCACTCTCCTATTGTTGTTTGTTCAGCCTTAGGAGTTGGGACAATTATTAATATATTTTCGACTATTATTATATTGCGGTCATTAAACCCTTAACTAGATATCCGGGGACCGAGCAAACGAATTTAAGGCGAAGGTATGTTATAGGTAAAGTATCTAATAGGTAGGTACAAGCGGATACTTTATATATACATATAATAGTATCTATACAAAAATAGGACTTCTTGTGACATCAAAAAACGTTAATTTATTGTATACCAACGCGTCCTGCTTACACCTTACCGTTTACATTATTATTATATGCTACAATTGTTATGCATAATATCAATGTACCTATGTGGTTATGTGGCTATTACCCAGTTAAGCACTTGGGTTTTTCAACGATATGGATTCATCATTATTATATTATTATGCAAATATCAAACATATACATTAATTATACTAAACATTATACACCTATCATAATCCAATATTCATAATATGCGATGGATGCAAGATATCAGTATAAAATATTAGAAATTCAGAACATTATATTTATTAATATTAATACACTCTTATAATATATTGATTGTATAATATAAAAAATGCGAACAGCATATTCAACATCAGACATTTTATATAATAAAATATGACTTTGAGTAAATTTACGACAAACTACAAACTTTATCAACAACTATGACAAGTAACAGCTATAGCAAGAAGTTATTAAAAAAAAAATGTGTAAATCATCTTACCGAGTAGGTGCCAACATATATAATTACACTAATAATTATTAGTTGCGCCTAATGTCAATCTTATTTTCCAAAGCATTTGAGAATATGCACTCACTCTAAACATTTGAAATATTTTAAAAACAACACCCCACGCATAAATTGAACTACATTCTAAAAATAACTTAATTAATCTTCTTATATGTCACCATTCTGCCCATTCTCAATACTGTATAGGACTCTATAGAGATATATTTCATTAATCATTTAAAGAGGTATTGCCCAGCTACCTCGCCTGAGCCATATTTTACATGGCATGCATTTTTTTAACGGCATAAGCTAATAAATTTAATTATTGTACAACCAATTATACGTTATAAATATATTATAAGTACTCGTTCATACGATCTTTAGTAATATTACTGGTATTGTTTTATATAAAATGTGGAGAGTAAAAATAAACTTAATATTGCATTTGTATTATATGTACGGTATTAAATATATACCTAGGAACATACAATTATTCATTTATTGTTGAATATTGAACTTATTATTGATTTTACATTTTAGATTGTTCGTATTGGTTTTACAATGATGTGTTATTATTGTTATTTATATTAATTATTACATTTTGGAGCGGAACATTTGAGGAAAACATTTACGTGACATCAACTTTTGAAAATATAAATTTTGCTTTTATTTCATTATTTTATTCATAAAAGAATAATCGAAGGCAAATACTCGATATTTTCACAAAATATTTAGACACTTTTTGAAGCAGCTATATACCTGCTAAGAGGTACCTACCTATTAACATTTTAAATATATTCTATTTTTTTTTATAAACATATACTATGTTTATAAAATTTTTGTTTCTTATTTAAAAAGTTTGAACATTTAATATCCTGATATTTCCTGAGCATAAGTTGTTACTACAGCGGTTAAAAAATATAAAAATACGTTGTGACAAATTTTTCAGCCGTTTGAAACTATTAAGAAAAATATGTTAAAACAAGATAAACTGTAAATTATTTTAAAGTAAAAAAAATATAGAGGGCATCGAGCCTTGATCACTACGCTCGACAATACTTAAAATCTAGATGTTTCCAACCCCCTCGGATTTTATATCTTGATTGCTATTTATCTATATTTCAATAATCATAACTGTCATTTTTTTAGTTATTATTTATTTATTGTTTTGGATGCTATGGCAATTCTATAAAATACCAATGAAAATAAACTGTTTTAAAAACGTTTTAATAATATATTAAATTTTAAATATCTATAACTTTAAAATAATATTTAAGGTTCCTCATAAACTGTTACAACAGTAAAAAAAAATATTAAAATCGCATATCTTCAATGTTTGTTTATAAGAGTTTTAAGTTCAAATTTTGACAAAATATGATATTAATAAAAAAATTAGTATCTTAATATAATTAAATCTTAAAAATAAAGTAATCGTACAGACTTGAAACATTTAGGCATTACCTACATGTTATATTATTTTTTATATACAACGTAATTTTTAAAATATTATTAAATTTAAGGAATTTATCAAATGCGATAAATCAGAATTGATTTATAAGTTATAAACACAATGTTTTTATCAAAATTTGATTCAACCAACCTAACTAAAAAAATACTAATCATAATATATATAATATAAATATTATATTATAATACATCATAAACTATCCTAGGAAAATATACTAGCCCACTTGTCTTCTATGCCTATAATTGTTTTTGGTGTACATAAAATAATTTATTATCGAATTCTGATTTAACATAATATTATCATTTATAGTGATCTGGCTATAACCTACTCAATTATGAGGTATAATTGAAACCTACTGGGTGTTAGTCGTTTGAGCGAGTGAATTTTTTTTTACTTAAGTGAGGTAAAAACCTGGTAACTTTCAAGTGGATGTTTTCACCGCTAATCATTATTTATCGTTGTTATTAATGCTGACTGTATATACTACAATATTATACTTAACCAGTATCGTTTTAAAGTTCAGAGTTCATTATTAATTATGTATTTTGTATGTGACTTAATTTTTTTCAATTGCTAATAATGTTTTTACTATATAATATATTAATTAATTAATCTAAAAACGTATTCATATTTATTCGCCCAAATGGTATTTTTAGTGAAATAAACATTAATCCATTGGTTAGTTGCAATCGAGGTAAATTCGTCTAAACAGGCCACATCGATTGGCCCAAACGGTTTACGCTCAGCCTACCATCATGCATAGCAGAATTGAGTTTCCCAGTTCTTTTATACCACCTATTATTTTCCTAATGATATATAGATACTTTTTAGGCACCTAATGTCCCACAAATTCCTTTTCGTGTATTATAATTTATGACACCTTTCTACTGTTAAAAAATAGTACAACGATGGAAGAAATTATTATTATAGGCACATCGTCTTTGTTTGGTTTTACAATACTTATATCAACACATAATAATGCAGGCGATAATATTTTGAATTATAGTTATCATTTTATTATTATGGTAATTCACAGTTAATTCGCTGACATACCTTCCCTACACCACTATATATTTTACATCCAGTATTGTAGTTATTACATGTTATCTATTATATAGCCATCACATATAAGTAGATACTTAGTGTGTAAACAGAAACCAGTGGCGTCGAACCTACTCTTCAGAAGATGCGGTTGCTCTCCTATTAATAGGTGGGTGGGTGCGTTGGTCATTGATCAGGATAGTCTGCAAGTGATATTTCATATTGTTTAATTATAAGTGAATAATGTATTGTTGGACTCACTCACGATTATTTCGTTTTGCCATTCTAATCAAAACAGATGAAGTTATCAAATGATTTTTTTATCATATAACCCATGAATCATAATATGCATCACAGGTATAGTCATATAGTTTATTTAAAAACACTCAACCACCAGTTTTCACATCTTATTTTTTCGAATACCACACAAAATAGTCAGCAAAATACGAATATACGACATACGTTTATAGGGAAAATGTAAATAAATTAAATGTTATCGGAATAAATAACAGACAAAAAATCTGCTAAATAGCGATAAGTAATAACAAAAATTTCGTGTGGTAATGGGAAAACAATATTAACGTTAATTATTGTCGTCACCAATAGCAAGAAAAATAATTTAAAAAAAAGATTTTATGCTTGATTATTTTGTAGTTTATCAATTTAACTAATCAATTAATTTTTTACATTTTTGATTACAAAATCATTTGTACAGTTTCGTGAATTTTATTATTTTAATAAAAAATTGGAAATTCAAATGCTTATAAGTTATAAATAAAAAATCGTGCCTATATATCTTTAATATTGTTAAACATTTACAATCACAACTTATATGAGAAATGTTATACTATTAATTATATTTTTACATTCTTAAAATGTATGACTATTCATCTTATAGTTTATGGTGATTGAAAGGAGTGTGGGGGTGAATCGCACCCGCTTTTTCATATTTTTAACTCTGGGTGGGTATCCCTGCAAATATGTATTTGCCCCTCCTATTAAATTTTAGTGCGGCGCCACTGGCAGAAGCAATTGATAATTTTGATATTTAATTATTGTCTGCTTGTTTACAATAATACACCAGATTAATACCAATATACCATGAAATTAAACCGTAGAATAAAAAAATAATATATATATATATTGTGTATTTTATAATTATATTAGTATGTAATAACAACAGTCGATTGTTGTAAAAAAATTTGTAAGAAATTATGATAATTGTAATAAAAACAATAGTTAAAATTAATACAGTGAAATGTTATAATATTTTTTTTTAATGATATTTAAATAAAATCATATAGCATTTATTGAATATATTAATTTTTTTGGATAACTATTTTTAAATTAAATAAAAATAATATTCTAAAAACATTTTACCTAATAAAATTAGAAAATAAATATTTAAAATATGCATAAGTTATATTAAAAAAAAATAAAATTCCGAAGTATACATAGCATATTTTAATTCATAAGAGCGATAAAACGTTTTTATCGGACCTATCATTATATGTTCGTTTCAGCAGCCTTTTTTTATTTATGAGACTTTTAAACAATTTTTTTCATAATACAAACATTTTGAAAAATGTTTTTGGTACAAAGAACTAAAATAATCAAATTACATTATAGATTATTTTCTAATAGAGTGATTCAATTTTAATCCATAAACGGTAACTGGTAGTATACACATGCCCAATTCGTAATGCATCACAATTAGATATTTGTACTGCAGTATTCACATAAAAATAAGACCTGCAACATTGATCCATTTTTTAATTAAAAAAATATTGGCAAATGTATACTGCTATGCTGTATATTAGGTGTTGTGTAGATCACTGTAACTGATGTGTTAAATTTGAATTTAATAATATAAAATCATTGTATACGATTCTAATTGAATACAAATCGTATATCTATATGTTACAAAATATATTTTATTTTAGTATTTGTAATACAGTAGGTTGAATTAATTTTTTCCAAAAACGTTGCATTTAAAAATATTATTATATGTATAAAACATAATAACTTACTTTAAAAGTTTCGAATATTTACGTATAATATTTTTAAACTACAACAAAATAACTAAAATTGTTATTCTTTATTTAAATAACTAATTTCGTCCAAATTGAATTTAAAATTTCTATTGAAAAAAAACTGAGTTTATACATTTTTTACATTATTTGGTTACAGTATGAAATATTTATGAGATACCAAGATTTAAATTTTCAATCCTTTTTCAAAAAAAAAAAAAAATAAAAATCGTACATCAATGTAAAATCAATAGGTACTATTGCTCAGAATCCAAAAAAATTGGATATAGTATATATTTATATTTGTACCGTACAACACACCTATTAATAATAGTTATAATATGTTGGATATATTTTTATTTATATTTATATTTTTTATTTTTTAAATAGGCATTTGTAAATATTTCTTGTTAAGAAATAATAATTATAATTATTTTATTTAATTAATAATAATCAAGTCAATAAGTAACCATCATATAAATTTATACACAATAGTATCTACACTACATAGCAAGAGTGGCAAATCTTTTTCGGGTCACGTGCCAACATTTTCTACTTAAAGTTAAAAAAATTTACTCATAAACAATTTTTTCTCGGGATGATGAGGGCCTTAAAGAAATTTACTGAAATTATTTAACTACCTAGTTGTGTATTTTGTTAGTCTTAAATTATATTAATTTATTAAATTATTTAATTTATTTAATTTATATTGATGAAGCATTAGCTTCATTCAACAATGAATTATTCTTATGTTTTGATTTGAAATAATTCTTTGTGGATATTTAACTTTTACATAATATTATGTATGTTGATGGGAATATTGAGTTTATTTGAAATGAACCATTTTTTATTCAATGTACATTTTATGTCTGGAAGCAATGAGTTCCAAACTTTTAAAAACTTTATTTTTTAGAAAAAATAAATAATTTTTTTTTTTGTAAACGCAAGATTAAATAATAAAATAAAAAATGTTTGCGCGCCGTGAATATTTGGCCAACATGCCAATTTTGGCACATAGGTTTGCCACTTTTGCCACATAATAGTATATTTTTCAGATTCCTAATAAAATGATATGAATATCCAAATATGTGACCTACCTGCACCTTCAGGCTATAGGTACCTATAGAGGTAGTAGGACATATATACCATCGACTGTCGTCCATGTTATATAATTCTTATATAACAAACAATTAAATTTAAAGAATACATAAACCTATTAGTATAAAGTAGTAAAATATGTTATCCTACAGGGACGACCTCAGAGGATTAGATCTATAAGTTCAGAATACTATTGGTGCAATATATTATCATGTAATGCATTATAATGTACCTAAGCTATTGTTAGACTACTAGAATAATAATAATCACATAATAAAAAATTAATATATAATATATCGTCAGTTTAAAGCAAAAATTCACTAACGGCGAAATTTCGATTTTTTTTTTTATTACGCCATTTTGTTTATAAGCTTGAAGTGTGTTGATTTGTGTAGGTCACTAAACATTAAATTATTAGTTAAAACCTGTTTTTTTTGTTTTTTTAAAATTTACTAACGGTGTTAAATATAATTTTTATAATTAAAAATTCATTTACCAATTATTGGTGTTTTGTCGTTAGTGAGTTTTTGCTTTAAGCCAACGATATATTCATAGTAAATTTTTATATAAAAATCATAAAACGTTGACGAATTTTTAATATTACTTAAATACCTATAGGGGTCATAAATTTATTATAATAATATAACATTATAGATATGACAGTACAAATTATTAATTGTAGTTTAAGAGAATTAATCGTTTTGAATAAAAAGGTTGTTATTTACTATTTAAATAAAACTAAATATAACTTAACTTTACCTATAATAAGTAAGGCTGTGGTTGTGGATTTTTTAGGAAAAGCATTTTTTAATTGTATATTGTTATTGTATGACATAGCTTTGTATTACAAGGTTTGAATCGTCAGACATCAATTTCAAACTTTTATTTTGTAATTTTTCGTATTTTCTGATAAATTATGCATTATATTATAAAACATTTTTAGATATTAGTAATAAGATATTTACTTTCACTGTATTCTGTGTAGACCTTGCTTGACTGTACCCACAGTTTACATTTGGTTTCTTGCAATATTTTGGCTTTTATGTATGATACTATCATGGAAATTAATATTGGTGTAGAAACTAAAATTATTTCAAAAGATTAAATCATACATTTTTTTCTCAAATGGAATTCGCACCACTCGATCTTGGATGCATTATTTCAATATTTGTTAGAGTAGGGTATAATAATGACTGGTCCGCAATAAGTGTAAAATTTTTAGCGCATGTTAAAAAATAACGGCTTGCTTTTTTCGCTAAGTAAAGCAGTATTACTTACATATTTCCCTTACAGTTTATATCAATTAATCTAAATCCAATATAACATTATAAATGTTATACATATAATATTTTATACCCACAAGAATATAATTTATGATGTTTCGTCAATTTATATAATAATGAATATATTATAAAAATTGTTTTAGTTATTTTATTTTTAATTTGTATTATTTGTAAATAATATGACGAAACAACATTTATTCTCGTGCAAAAAATATAAATACAATTCATAATATCACAATGAACAAATTTCTCGATTTGATTTTGATTTAATTTAAAATCCACTGGACACAACTCGTGTAATCCAAAAAAATTTACCAGACACAATTATCGTGTAACTTGAAAAAAACTCGAGGGACACAATTCATTATTTGGGACGCAGCTCGTTTGCATCCAATAATTCGATTAAATTATATTTTTTTACTAATGTTTGTACTAATTTCTCATTAGGTATCATCAAATAAAATAAAATAAAACACTCGTGACCATATTCTCGATAGCTCACCGGTCCACGTGATGGACCCAACAGCTGGCCCAAAACTATACTTTAAAATCTAGTGTTGGGCAAATTCGTAACCCCTAAAACCTCCCAAATATCGCCCCTGTACTTGCTCACCCACCGAACGACCTGGTCAGTTGTGAATATAGTCACTGGGTTTTTGTACAGTATAAATATATTTTATCTATTTTTACATACATACCTATATCGGCTACATTTACTCTATATGATTTCCAGATTTTCTATTCATTAATCGCGGGTACAATATTGTTCAAATATATTTCAATGGAAGACACGAGCGCCAAAATGAGATAAGAAAAAAAAGCATATCGTACCAAAGCCCCAAAATCCTAGGTACCTGTGTCTGTGTGTCACTATTAATAGATATTAAATAACAGATATTATTGCAATATAATTATAATTCATATAGTAATTGATGTATTATTAAAATTATAAAGCTAAAAATATTTATTTATAAACTCTTCTCCCAAAAAAAATTAAGGATACATATCTCACGAAGAAATAACTGTACAATGGAAGAAATACTGGATGATGAAATAAGTCTCATAGAATATGTGAAAAAGGTTGAATTAGAAAATTAACCAACAATTTATTTAAATTATATTTATTTTCATTTATTTTTATGTATATTATATTTTAACGATTATTGATAATTTTAAATATTTTTTAGTAGCTACTTATATAAAAAATGTATAAAATATTAATTTTTGACGCAAATTATATGTCATTTTTACACCTTTGGCGCTTAAAGTCATTTAAAGTGTAAATTATTCAACTTTATATCTGTAAATGAATAAAACAAAATACATTAGCATTCAATGTAGTACACTATTTTTATTATATTTGAATGAAATAAATAATTCTATAATAATAATATTTATACGTTGTATAAAATGAGATATTATGAGAACCCCTGAAATTCATGTACGTTACGGACGTTACGGTTTTCGTATTGTAGGCAGTTGTAGATTCTGTCATAATCACAATAAATTGATAACAGGTTCTTGTTCTTTTTTTGTTATCAGTATTCACTATTTATTTTAATTTGTATGTTTTGAGTTTAAATAATTTTAGTTGCTACCCGCGTTGAAATTTGTGTTTATCAGATTTATGTTTTGGCATTTTACCTTGTAATTTTCATATTATTTTTCGGACATTTAAATTCACTTTTAGATTGTTAAGTAAAATTATATTCGGAGTATGGCTGTTCCTAATGAGTTAAGTTTGGAGTCCGTCCGTGATTTCATGATTATGAATGATGGTAGAGTTACTAATCATGACTTAGTGACTCATTTTAAACATTTTCTAACAAATCCACAAAATAGAGGTAAATCCATAAAAGTTTTATTATTATTATAAATATATTATACATAGTTTGTAAAAATATTGTTTTCTAGCTGAAGCAAGGCATCAGTTTAAAGAAATTGTTAATACTGTGGCTACCGTTATTTGTGGAGAAGATGTAATACAACTATTTAGTCAATCTTGTACAATCATACACTAAGATTACTATTTATAATTTTTAGGGAGAAAAGTATTTAATGCTCAAACGTCGCTTTCGAGTAGCTGGTTGTATTGGTTTATCATTAGAACCCTCCATGAGCACAGCTTCTTCTCTGACTTCACTAACCTCTTATCCTGGTTTATCTTCTGTACATCAATCACTATCACAAGATTCTCTTATTGACCCTCCTAGATTCCAACAAAGATCACCAATGGTATCACCACCAGCTAGGTATGAACAATAAATAATTAATCAATTTGGTGTTCTATGTAATTCATTAAATGTTGGATTTATTTTCAATTTCATTCTTTAGACAACCCCCACCTTATCGTCCACCACCTTCTCCCATTGCATCGCCTAAAGAATGTTCACCAATTAAAGAGGCCGCACCGCCAGTTCCTCCTAGACGTAGAAGTTCTGAAAAAATTAAACTGATCGAACTAAGTGACAATGTGATAGTAAATTCTAAGGATAATTATGTAAGTAAACGTTTATATTTTGTTAAACTTTTTATGGATTTGTTTTCAAATGGTTAAAAGTAGCACAATCGAATGGCGGATTATTTTGCTTAATTTTTTTTTATGTGTATGTGTTTTGCTTATTCCATTATTATTTTTGTGTTTTGCTTTTGCGTGTATGTAATGTATAGAAAGAAAATGATCAACCACAGCAGCCTCAGATAAGTGTAAAAGATCGAACACAAAAATTTAACCGGATAGCATCTGAAAATGCATTACACTTAGCTAGTCAACTACCATCGCCAAATAAGAAGAAAATAGATAAGGTAATTATTTTATAACAATTATTTTGCTTGATTTATGTTTTATATTAGTCATAATAATTATTATTAAGTGCAATTTTATAGTATAAGAGAAGAATTCATGTTTTTAAAATTTAAATTTGCTTTTTTCTCTATTTACCAAGGACAATTTGAAATTTCTCTTTTTATTAAATTACATCACTGCATTAGTATTATATATTAATAACAATATAGAATTTTTTATTTTATTTTAAATAACGGAATTTAAAGTCATATTTTTAGGAATAATTCAATTTTGTAACATCCAAAAAAATATTTGTATGGGTGTTTATAATAAAATATAGGCAATTAACCAAAAATATGATGAAAGAATAGGAATAGCGGATAGGTAATAGTTTGGCTTAGGTAATTTAGTCATTGATAAAATGACTGTTAATGTAACCATGTAGGTAGGCAGCTTTACATGTAAGTGTAATATTTATTTACATAATATATTTGTATTATTTAATAAAATACATAATATTTTTAGATAGAATGATTTATTGTTTAAATAATATTTGGTTTTGATTAACATTTATAATTTTTGACCTAATAATTATTTATTTTACTATAATAGCAATTAACAAATACATAATTATGTAAGTTCATGATACATTTATTATTTTGTAAATAAAACAATATTCCTTTAATTATTTTACGAATTTAAAGTTTTAACCCTATAAGTCCCTGATATCCTCCAAATCAGATATATTGTGACTGTATTGCTCAAAAAATTTTGTACCCATCAATATTGTATAGATGACACCATATTAAAAAATATATATAAAGAAATAATTTTGGTTTGGTTTACCATTAATAAAATATAATGATTTGGTGATGATTATTGATTTCTGTGTAGTTAAACATTTAAGTTAGTAATATACATACAATTAAATTAAATGAATTTTTTTGGGGTATATTGTACATTATTGTAACTTCAAAAAGAATAAATTTTATTTGTCAAAATTGTAACAAGAACAATAGTTATTAAATTAACTTTAACTCATATTATATTTATAGAAAAATAATAATTAATTACTGATGTAGTGATGTATATACTTATGTAATATGTATCATACAAAATGTGTCTATGTATGTGTTTAAGGGAGAACTAACAAGTAACAATAGGATTTGAAATTATATATTTATTTAAAATCATTTAAATTATTACAATCTTCAAATGCCTAAAAATATTAATTATTGCAGGTATTAACTCGTGTTATATACATTATGTATTTTATTAATTATTAAAACTATTTATATATTACTATTTATGAAGACAAAAACCATCACTATAGTTTCATATTTTACATTGATAAGATTCTAATTGAATTACACATGAATGTTTTTAAATTTTAGCTTATACCTATCGTCTGCTATTATATTTTTTTTTGTAGTATAGTATTCCAAACTCATTTAATAAATAATATTAAAATATCTCTCTGTGTATCATGTAATCTTCTAAACAGCTGAATTGTTTTGACATAATTTTCATAGACAGCTAGAAGACTTTACAAGGAGTTATCTATACTTTATTCCGGAGTTCAAACGACTAACCTTATAGGGTGGCAAGCCACAAACCACATACATACATTTTGTCCTTAAAATACAAAAATTAATTTTTAGATTCTGAGCAGAGCGATGAATGTATTGATTTTACAATGTTGTGTTTTTTTATTTATGTCATCATGTTTTAGGGGAGTAAAAGTGTTCCAATTTTCTTCATTAGCATCTTTTCTGATAGGAAAGTGAATCTAGTTGGTACTTTAGATGGTCAAAAGTACAAAATTCCCAATAGTTTTTAAACGCGTCAGGAAAAACAAAAAAAAAAAAAAATTAAGGAAAAATAGGAATTTTTTTGCAAAGCAAATTTTTAACAAAATTTATTTTTATTTTTAATGTAATAAAAGAAATAATGACTGTAAATACATGAAATTTTCATCGAGTGTTTATATAAGCATTTTCTACACACCATAAATTTTCAAAATATTTTGACTTTTTTTGAGCTTTATAAGCATAATAAATTTTCGGGTTTTTAATTTTTTCTTATTATTGCTGATAAAAAAATTTTCATTCAGTTAATAAACTTGATAATGTAATACAATGTTCTTCATAACTTGTTGTAAGTGAAAATTAAAAAAAAAAGTTAAGCGTAAGTCTCTAATAATTTTTTATAAGCATCTAAAGTTGAAATTTTGAGAAAATATGTAAAAATCACGAAATTTTGCAGTTTTTAACCTACTATATTATTAATAGCAAAATGAATTATGTTAATAGCAATTATATACTAAAATACACTTAGTTATATAAGCTGACAGATCATCTTCGTTCAGAATCGTTTTTCGTATACAATAAATTATATTACAAAATTTAACATAGCCATGAAATTGATCCACTCGACACATATTGTACATCAGAGCGGTACCCACTTGCCGACCTTTTTTTATTTGTTTCTGGTTGCCATTGACTACATAAATAAAAACAGATAGATATTATTATTATTATTATTTATGGTTAATACAGGCTAGAAAGTTTCCTTTTAAAATTATCAGTCTGTTCGTTTATTATCATTTTTTTTCCCGGTCGAAATTGGTTATACAGTTAGTATTAAACATAAACGATAGACCTAATTAATACATTTTATTAAGCAATTGTCAAATTGTAACAAAAAACTACCAATAGTTTATAACATTTGTAAATGTAAATGTACGTGATTTTTCTTTTAAAAAGAAATTTGGATAGATTTTGGTTATTTGTTTATGGTTCAATAATTATCCATCATAGTGTAACGTCCCCTCTTACACTTCACATTATGACTAATATTAATAACAAATATTGTGTACAGGAATAGGTACTTGAAAAACTTTTAAGACAATTTGATCATATTATTTGTTTAGTATGAAACGTTTTAAATATATACCTGCACCCTGTTTAACAGAAATCCAAATTGTATTTGGTTTGAATAAATTTAGCAAATGACTGCTTTTAAACATTCGGTTGAGGTCTCAATATTAATTACAGGCTTATGCCTTATAATGTATATATTTTATATATTTTTGTCTTAATACTATGTTGGGTCTATATGACAAATTAATATTTCTTTTGGATATTTGCCAACCATTGAAGTATGTACATAGGACTTAAATGTCTATGTAATCATTCGTCTTTTTCTGAGCGTTATCCGCCCAGTGTGTGTGTGTAGTCTCAAAAACATCGACACAATAATGGTTGACTAAAAATTACTGCATCCGTATAAGTATATACACGTAATGCTCTCATTAAAAATGAAACGGTTTCCTTTCTATACAAACATCGGGTTAGTTAAAAGAAAAAAAATCGTAAACATGTATACAATATATATAATATAGTTTATTATGAAATCAGTGCAAGCCAGCTGGGTGGGTGGGCATAGGGGACGTCGAGCTATAAATCAGCTAAGCCAACCCGTATAAAACATACCCCAATGCGTGCCCGTAAGTTGTTGCCACCGGCTGCCACTCTCTAACTCGCGCGCATAGTGTTTGTGTCGCATATAGGACGTTCCGTCCGATGCCAGAGCACTTGAGCGCTTGTTACGTTTTCTGCCATCATAATATTATACACCATCGCACAATATATATATATATATATATATATATATATATACGTATGTGTGTTATTCCGAATTAATAGCGTACGAATAATTTGATATTCAAAACAGAGTCGGCTTCATGGTGGTTATTATTATTGTTATAAATTATTATAATTATTATTATCGAGCGGACAATGAGCTTTCCAGTAAATTTTCCGTTTAACATGACCGACGATTACCGTTGTTATTCATAATAATATTATGTACTGCTGCACGCCATCCCTGCCATTGCCGTCGACGCTGCTGCCGGCCAGTGACACATTATGGCAAAGTCCACTCCCAACATTCGGTTTATATAATTTATTGGGCAAGGGCCACAGGCACTGTTATTTATCGTCCACGTCATGGCCACCTAGAGTGGATAATTTTAATTAATTAAATACACCACGGGACTTAATGAACTCGATTGAAATTTGGGTTGGCGGGGGTAGAGAAAAGTGTAACATTCATTAGTATAAAGCTCCACACCATCGCTACCGTCACATTATATATAGGTACGCATTTTTTTTTACAGAAAAAATACCCATTGTAATCATTAAAACGTGTATTCCCGAGGATGTGTGTATATTTTTCCCGTATGTCGAGAGACATATATACAACTGTACAATATATATATATATATATATATATAACTGGCTTTGAATACATATCTATATATACACTCTTCATAATCAACAGTAACGTGCATTCATTTTGGCTAATAAATTACTTTCTACTAATAAATAACAATTAAGTTTAATTTAAAAAAAAAAAAATTAAAAACATAATATAAACACTAAATTATTATTATTTTTAATGAAACTATGGCTCTTTGGCTGCCAAAGCTATCCCTTCAGATAATGGATTTTTTTTTTACCTGTCATATGTAGGAAAATATGTAGTTTGATCTAACGAGTATATTATATAAATGCTAGTTTTTTCAGTCGATTGCTAGTATTAATTATGTATTTAGAAAACAAACAGATCTTACCGATATAACTACGTACTACTATATTTTATACTTTTATACTATCTGTTATGATT
>JACXSJ010000248.1:15571-83562 GCA_014851325.1 Pentalonia nigronervosa
CTATCCCTTCAGATAATGGATTTTTTTTTTACCTGTCATATGTAGGAAAATATGTAGTTTGATCTAACGAGTATATTATATAAATGCTAGTTTTTTCAGTCGATTGCTAGTATTAATTATGTATTTAGAAAACAAACAGATCTTACCGATATAACTACGTACTACTATATTTTATACTTTTATACTATCTGTTATGATTTATTTACCAATTTCATTTTATATCCTAATTTTTAAATATTTAATTTCTGAGAAATTAAATGTAACATTATCCTTGTATATTATACCATTTAATTTTACAATTTATTTTATGTGGGTAATGTGTATATATTGTATATAAATGAAATTTGGTATTTATTTTTATTTGGTATATGAATTTAATTTTATCTTGTGTGTGAGTGTATATATGTATATATGAGTGTATATCATTTCAAAAAACATTAAACAACATTTAATATCGTATTGTTATTAAAATATTCAATATAACAAATAACACTGATTAGTCATACTTAAACGTTAAACATTAAGATATGCCATATCTAATAATTTAAACCATTATTTTGATAATTATATGTTTCTGTTTTTATAGTTTTATTAGATCATGTCATTCGTAGTTTATGTCTTATTTTCGAATAAAATTAACACGATATTATAGTTCATTGTATTTTCTAAGATGTGTTTAATCAATTATTAATTTTATTGCCTGTATATATATTCAGTAAGAAATTAAATTAACTTATAAAATATGTGGTGGGGTTTATTTTTTTTGAATAAGTGGTTTTTTATAAGACACAAAAAAACCGACTTAAATATAATACAAAATAAATACGATGATGAAAATATATATTTCAATGTTTCGCCAACAATAATACGCAGTTTGGTGAGTTACTAAAATTCATAAAAATAGTTTTTAGGCACCTAACAGATAATTTTAGACTAAAAAATACCTATGATTCAATTTTTTGTAAAATAATGTTATATAAATAATATTACTTAAATTAAAAAAAGTGTATTTATGTATCTAGTACTTACTGTGCATTACTATATATTACCCTAGTGTATGCTTTGAGTAATTGTATCTACAATATAAAGTAGTACGAGTTCATAATATATATAGTTTCATTAGAGCTAAATGTTTTTTAATCTCAATTTATTATGTTAAATTTAAAATTATGTTTGTATTTGAATAAAGCGAATAAACATTTTCTTATGTAAACAATTTTTATGAGAAGTAAGGCATTATTTTGACATTTATTTTATGTTGAGAAGATTAGGTTTTTAAATATTCCCACGGTCCAATGAAGAACATTAATAATTTTTAAGTTGTAAAAATAATATATGTCGTTAAGAAAAAAAATTGATGCGAACAAAATATAGTTTTAAAATTGTCTCATCAATGTTAATAATTGTCTACTTTTATTAACTTTCTTATTATCTTCTGTATATTTTCTCTGCAATTAGAGAACATCTATGTTATAACTAACATTAAGGTGCATCTTCGGGCGGTAGGTAGTTGGGTAACAAATTGTCTACATTATTTTATGATTATTATATAGGCGTTTGTGTGCTTGTATATATTCAATGTGTCTTTGTTATTTATGATTATTATTGCACTTGTTGGTAGCGTATATTTTAATAAATAGGCATCCATTACTTCAACATTTAAAATCGAGTCTTCATGAACATATTCGCTTATCAAATATTTTTTTTTTGTAATACTCAACAAAATGGAAATGCTACTGAAAACAATCTTTAAATATTTGGTGTATTTTATCAAACTACTTTAATAGAAAATTGGCAAACTTATTAAAAGATGCTTTATTAAATTTAATATGAATGAAGTTTAATAGATAAGATTTTTTATGTTTTGACAAATTTTTGTAATTAAATTAAAAATAAATAATCTTGCTATTACAGATTATTATAAATTATCAAAACGTAGTTTTTGGCCAAGATTTATTTAATTCTTAAAACCATTTGACATCAGATGGCTGAACAGCTTTTCAACTATATTGTCCGTGATTTACGGTCACGAGTAATTATTTTATTTTAAATTACCTCTTTCCCCACTCCTATTTATAGGTGCTATGTCGTAATAAATTACAACCTGAACAATGTTGGTATAACAATAAACTAAATCAATACATAGTAGATATGTTGTTGGTGTAAATTCAAATCGAAACCTTACTTCAATATTAAATTTATTTATCAATTGGATTACAGTTCAGTTTTACTGATTTTGCTTACAAGGTGTTTTGAAACGCGGAATATAAATTCGTCATAGTGTTACCAGCATTGTGCGTGTTTTATTGGCTGTGTGAAACCTTATGATAATATATTGATTCTGTCAATATTGCATGAAGGGATTATTTGGGTGACGGATATAAAATTTAGATAATTTAGATAATTTGTGCATTGTGCACATAAAGAAGCCATTTAAAACAATAGAAGCCAAACATTTATAGCGTCTGCAACAGTGTTTAATACTTTTAAGAACGCTATTTCTGTAAATTTGATGTAGGTAAAATACTTATTTTTTTAAAATTAAAATTATCATCAATAACCACATGACTAATTTGAAAACTTAATGGATTTTTCATCATTTAAAAAATAAAGTTATAATGTGATTTAGAAAATATATTTAAATTTTTTAACTATTTCCTATCAGAGCTTATACGGTGGCATTTATTTAAAACCATAATAAAAGTGATATTAATTATGTGGCCATAGAACATATTATATATTTAGTAAAATGTTCACACTTAACTGAAAAAGTAACTATTAGTTATTGGTTAATTTAAACTAATAATTTGTATCATAGCTGCTCATTTTTACTTTTAAAATATTTAAAGCTTGATTTATCTTTAAACAATTTACAATTATACATTTTAACAAATAAATCTTTTGATCAGACCATAAGACTAGCCATTATTATATTAATTGTTTTTAAATGCTTGTATCTTCCAATTTTAAAATATCTAAAAGATGAGTTTTTAACTGTGTACAAATTTATTTACATTATAAGTATAGTATTAAATACATTCATTATTTGATTAGATTATTGAACTATAAATGTTCGGACATTAAGTATTGGAATATAGAAATAGAAATATAATTACTATGGTAGTTAAGCAATTCAGTGATTGTGCTTTTAATTTAATATTATATTTTAAATAAAAAAAGTCTACAAAACTATTTCTTATGTAAGGTTATAAAAATGCGAAATTATGAAAATTATATTATTTTGTTTGTAGATACAGCAGGCTTAATATGCAGTTTCTACAGTATAGTAGAGATACTTAATTTTAATCGAAAACATGCCGTATGAAATTTGATTTAATTGTTGTTGTATTTCCGATATCATTTAATTTGTGATTTAATTAATTACATTTTTAGAAATTTAAATGGAAAAAAAGTTTCCTGACATTTTGTTTAGTTGTTTATTCTCATCAAAATCAAACAAACTATTTAGGTTGATTGATTTTTTTTGTCGTAATCATATTTGTTTATTTTTAAGTACTGTATTAAATATCAACGGTTGATATTTATTTCGTTTACTTAATATTAACCCAATCAATATTAAATTGGTTTGGATATAATTATAAAATATGTGTAATTATATTGTTATGTTAATTTTTCAATTAAATGTTACAAAAACTATTTATCAGAGATTTGTATAGGTATTTATTCTGAACTATTAGGTATCTGAAAAGATAATAAATATTAATAATTATTTGTTAATAATTAATAATTAATAATGTAATATTGGTCGTCAAAGTATAATATATTTTACAAATGTCAATTAATACTTCTAGAAAAAAAACAATACAAAGATTTTTCAGACCAAGTAGTATATATTTTTTTCTTATAAATTAGCCTAAAAATATGACTTATAAAATTATGTAGTCATTTAAACATTTGTATTGATATTTTTATTTTTAATATATATTTATGAGTCACTTATTTATAATTCTAACAAAAATTCCTTTTCAGTTCTATCACTATATTTTTTTCTATGATTATTACTATAATGTTGTTATTATTATTTTTTTTTCGAAACTTTTAATCCCCTACTCACATTTTATTATAATAACGATACTAACGAGATATGGCCTCTGGGGTCCCATATGAAAGAAAAACCGCCACTTACCGTGCGGTTTCGAGTGCAATGTGAAAATCTAATGATCCGCGGCAACAAGTTGCCCGGCGGCTTCAACACTGTTGCCGCGTGTCCGCACGCCGCCCGAAGACGTTAGCTTTTAATATTTTTCTCCCCTAAATACACGTGCATCATACACGTGTCCATTCATTTTTGTAATCCACTTCAGCCATTCGATAACTATAAGAAATTTGTCATGGGTCATGATGACGAAATTTTTCACGTCATCAATTATAATTTGTTCACACTATATATAAATGCACATTCCACGCGTTTATTATTATGTTGTTTTTTTATTCTTTATTTAGTCCTAATAGTACACACACATCTATCGTATAGGTGTGCGTTTATTATTTATGTTAATTTCGGATGATGTAACATAGAATTTACCCGAATACTCATTTTGGATAATTGAGCCGGTTTATAAATATAATATAAAACTGTGTGTGTTGTGCTGTACAGCGTATTTATACGAAAACCGACCATTTCTCATGTATAAAATATAGAGAATAAACCATAAATCTCCTGGTCGTCGCGCCCTCCGAAGATTAATAGAGTGACAACATAAAGAGGTCTTGAAATTCTCTCCCTACTGGCTATTAGAGTAATTAATAACTGGCGGCCAGAAAAAGAGGGTTTAAAATATATACAGGGGGCATGGGGCAAATAGCCAAATATATATAATGTGAGCTTATATATGTCTATGTGTCGAAAACTGTATCGAGGTCATAAATACGCAATAGGCTGACGAAAACACGCAAGTTAATTTAATTGCTGACCAATGTTTTTGGGTTCATAAACCACAGTTCAACTATTTCAATATTATATTGGTCTTTGCCATTACCTACTCATTACACATATTTGTTTGTTTTTCTTACAGAACGATAAAGACGACGAAGACACTATTTCTATGACATCGGTAAGTATAGAGTATACATGTGATAATTTTCATGTAAACCGAATATTAATTTCTAATAGTTGGATCCCAAAACTAAAGAATGGGTCGTCAAATCAGCAAAATGTGACTATCAAGCTCTAGCAAAACTAGCATCTGAAAATCCTCGAATCGCAAAGTTCAAGGTAAATTATTTTTTATTTTTATGACTTATGATTTTTAAAGTGTATTATAAAGAGAAATAGGTACAGAAATGTATTAAGGTGAAGGGATTTAGAAATAAACTTTATAACTATTTTACATATCAGAATTAAGAAGCTTACAATATTTATGTAATTTGTATATTCTTATAACGAACGTGAACTTATCTATAGGTTATAAAGGATATGCATTATTTTCTGTTAAAAAATTCGAAAATCCGAAAATCGTCATTAACGATCTATAATAAAAAAAAATAATAATAAGTATGTATAGCTTATTTTTATCGTATTTTGAACACTGATAATAAGCTATATTATATTTTAATTTTACTGAAAGAAAAAACCATTTTGATTTACTAATTAGATTTTATTAAATATAAATATTTTTTTTATTACTATTACATATATTATATGCACATTATATATATATATATATATATATACATTATATGTACAATATATTCGGTTTACAGAAATGACCGAGCAACTTATATCTTATAAAGATGCTCATTTAACCAATTTAATCTTTATTGAAACATTTGATCATTATCCTGAAGTCCTATTGTTTTTACGATTTTATTGATAAAAGAACAATGGAATTATAATAGTTGGATATAGCGACTGATCAGTGATCATTATAATAAATTCTAAAGTTTCAATTTACTATGTAGGTAGTAAATAATATACTATTATATTATTATCATATTATATTTTATATATACTTATATTTTTTATTTATGTGTGTGTGGGATAAGTTTTATTAATGTCAGTGTAACTTACTATGGTTAAACATCGAATGTTTTTTTCTATATGTATATAATTACACAATATAAGTACGTGTTTACTGTTTGGATTATATTCTATACTAAATCTATTGTATTTGAACATTTGAATTAAATATTTTTTATTTTTGTGATCATAATTTTTTCATTTATAACATATACTTTCAAACTCATTTTGGTACTTTTATATTATACTAGTTTTATTTAATATACTATTTTGTATATTATATTTTTTATAACAATTTTGACAACTTACATATATAAATTCTTATATACCTACTGATGTTTCTTCACAGATTGGTTACAATTTAATTGAATTTATTTTTGATTCAATACACTATACACTCTGATATCTAGTCTAATGTCTATAAATAGATAAAAACATTTCGAAATATTTTAAAATTACATATACCATGTATAGAAAATGCTATTTTAGATATTTATTAAAAATGTCAAGTATGGTATGATTATAGATTTTTGAGTTACACCAAATGAACAAAATCAATTTTGCCTAATTCCCGTTTTTCCTTGATTTGTTTTTTGTGGTTATTTGGAAATGACTTGAAATTTTTACTTCTTACCCCTTGAAGTATTAACTAAACTTATTTAGTTACCAGAAAACTATTCTCAAAGTTTTTCACCAATCAAATCATTTTTAGTGTCCGAAAAGACGATTTCAAACAAAGAATTAAAAAAAAACACATCTTTGTAAAATTAATAAATTTATTGCTTCGTTCATATTCTAAAACGAATTTATAATAAATATAATCAAATATTAATATTTAAAATACACATATATATTGTCTTTAAATTATGTCGAATATTCCACAGTAAATTATTTTAATAAACGATTAAATATCGAAATAAAGATAACACTATAACAGAGATTGCTCATTCGAACAAAATATTGGATTTTACTTTTTATTTCTATAGTGTTATATATGAGCTTTTTCGATCACAAATGTTATCAAAATGTTAACTTGACTGCTACCGGCGGGAATTGTATTTCTTTTCCCACTTGACCTTAGGACGTCTGCACAACAATCGGATTATAAAGGGTTAGGTCTGGAAAAACTTGTCTCTGGGTTGGGTAAATATAAGCGATGAATATACATAGTGTATAATATGTATATGGCGCGCAACAAATTTGATAATCAAAATCGTTGGCTTTGAATATGCAAATCCCGAAATGTAAATTGATCCTGACGGCGAGACCATGTTCCTCTTTGTGTGGCCGATAAACACACACACACACATACACCCGTAGTAATTAAATCATCCCGAGGACACAGAGTTCTGTGGTGTGGTGAAAACAGTGTTAAAGAGGAAAAGGGGGGGAATTGTCCCCTGCGATTAAAATGCCGGACCCGGGGATATTTTAATTAATGTCCGGGCCCGAAAACCGGGGGACCTGTGCCAAAAGGCGGGAATCTCTTGCCAACCGCCGCAAAACAAGTCTGCTGTCATCCCTCTGACTATAATATACAATACCTAAACCTCCCCTCCCCTGCCATAGCTGCGCCCGCGGCGAATGTATTGTCGAATAATACCAACGGGTAGTACAGTTCGCGTGTATAATAATATTATTCGGCCTCCAGAATGCCTCCGGGACGTACATGGGTTTCAATTAATTCTGCCGCCGTTGCT
Organism: Pentalonia nigronervosa; assembly: GCA_014851325.1. NCBI lineage: Eukaryota > Metazoa > Arthropoda > Insecta > Hemiptera > Aphididae > Pentalonia > Pentalonia nigronervosa. The sequence goes on from JACXSJ010000248.1 coordinate 23,252, forward strand.
GGACACGGTTTTCCCAAATGCAACCATCACCGCCGCCACCCCGCCCGTCCAACAGTCCCTTCCAAATAAACCATCGATCCCATTGATTTTCACAATAAACTTTATACGCCTCCTTCTGTCTCATCCGTTGTTTGCAAAATTAGGTGGCCAATCAGTCCAAATATTCTGTATAATATGTTTATTATAATTAACTTTCGTATAATGAATTGGTAAATAGTTTGCATATATGTTCGCATGTTAAAATGTTTTTGAAATTCTATACATCTGATGTATCAGAATTAAGGGAGACAAGGGTTAATAGCGTTAATTGAAACACAAATCTTGATTAACACTTCCTATTGATATTAACATTTTACCAAACTCATTTGTTGTATGAAAACACCATGTTAGAATATATTATTAGTAATATAATGCCGTGAATCTATACAAATATTTAATACAAACAATTTAAATCGATTATCATGGCCTAATATTTTGGTTATGACAGGAATTTTAATCTCAAATAAAATATCTATTATTTATATAATTTTTTACTCTGTAAAAATGTAGGTTTATTATGTTTTCTTAACCTGATTAATTCATTATACTATTATTATTATATAATATTAGTAAATCGTTAAGTGGATAATAGGTGCAATATAACAAATTATAAATGCATTAATTTTTGAAACACATATTAAAAATATTTTTTAATTTATGAGGCATCACAACTTTTAAATAGAAATTTAAATATTAAACTTATTATATATTTAATTTTGATTTCTAATCATGACAAAACATTTGTAAGGTCTATATATTATATTTATGAGATATATATTATATTGTATTAATGACTTAATAATGCTGTTGACTATTATGAGACATTAAAACAGTAAGTTGTATTTTAAAATGTTTTAATTACACGTAAATTCCAGAAATATAATATATAAATATAGTTAATATTTTTTTGAATTACAAGTTAAAGATATTTTGAGTGAAGTAAAGTTGTACTAGTTTGATAAATAAACGGATATTTAATTTATTTATTATTAACTGAAAACTTCGTGTTCAGTTAGTTATACATCATTTTTTCTTTAAAAAAATTAATATATTATGATTTTAAATGTTTTAAATAGTTAAAATATAACACATTTATATACCAGTGATCACTTTATGTTTATTTTTTAATTCTACCTTTTATAATTGTAAATTTTATTATTTATCAGTGTTTTCTTTGTTAACTAAAAAGAATATTAAGTATAAGTTTAATATGTATTAATAATTCTATTATAATAATTAATACTAATTTAATTAACCACATTTATAAATTAACTATATTTGTGTTATATTTCTCGTTAAAATCATTAATTGTTGGGCGTTGACTAAATTGAATTTCAAGCGATATATTAAATAATTTTGTCGAACATTTCTTTGTAAACCAAAATTTTTCTTCCAAGATAATGAAAAAAGAATGTTGCTTACTGTTACTAATATTGACCAAAACACTCAATGTTGTTTTAAAACATTAATAGAAATTGTTCAAATATCTAATTACCTAATTCTGATTTATGCCTGTTATTTTTTTTTCGTATAATACTCGCAAGTCACTAAATTGTTGAACGAAAAAAAGAAACTCATGATCGACCTGAAATAATATGATTTGAACTGCAAGTCTAAAGATTCACCTATGACTAGAATTAGTTATGAATAATGGTCGCGCTGGTATGGGGCTTAGGTTAAAATTTGAAAGTCTAACTAAACAGTTACATTTTACAAATTGTTTGGTTGGACACAAGTAGAATTTTAATGTTTAAGTTAAATAAAATTATTTTAATTTTATTATTTACTTACCTTCAGGTTAAATTTAAAATGTTTCAATTTTTATAATTTTAAAATTAACTAATTTGTTTTTAAAACATAAATATAGAATATAAATACATATATTTATTTATATTTTTTAATCTCAACATTTCCTGATACTTAATTTATCTCAGTAATTAGACTTACCAATAAGTTCATCAATTAAATAGGGCTTTGTAGTACAAAATCAATCTGTCAATTTAGAATTAACGGAATAACAGAGATTTCGGGCTTATAAAAATCCTTCCCGACAGATTATTGTGGATTATGGTAATTTAAAAAACGAAACAACTTACAGAACACTGAATCGTAGTGATGGGGGTTTTTTTATCTATAAAAACGAAAATTCATTAAACGTTTTGCCGTAGTTGTTTGTTTAGGCGCAACCAACGGAAATGTATGGTTTGGTTCCCTTTCAAAAACAACAAGTCCATTATTTTAGTGGCCGTACACGTTTCTGACACCCTTCAAACTTCAATATTATTATCACTGACTCGAGACCGTGCGTGATAGCAGACCCATAGCAGCAGTAGTGTAGATATATGTTTACGTGCATATAATATATATATATACACATATTATACACGGTTCAAGCGCGTGCCGGTGATATATTATTATGGTCCTCGGGGAGAGGCTGTCACAAAGCGAATAGGCGGGTCATAGTGCGATCCGTCTTCTCCAACGAACCCTTTTAATCCGCAGCCGCACTCTTCCACTTCGCCCTCGTGGGACCTTTGTTTTACACCAAGTCTGCATCTGTTGTCGTGTCGTATTGTGTGCGAGTGAGCAGCGCGCGCGCTATACTCGCTGGCGGCGGCCGCCGCCGCCTATCCGGCAAATAAATTGGTTGTGCGGAGAAACCGCCAATTTATGGTTTTTCGGCAACACACCCATCCTCCTATATTATTTCATCCACTCGTTCCTGAAAATACCACCATTGACCCCCTAATGGGATTGGAGGAGGTGGGGGTGCCGAAAGGGTGAGTGGGAGAAAGTGAAAGGCGTTAACCGGCCCCTATTTTTCTTTTATCCCTTCTTCCGTCCCCATTGACGTCTTATCCGAACGACTGTTTTTGGACTTCATTGCAATTCATTGGTAAACATGCTATACATATATACGATTCTCCTACGTTACGCTCATTTGTTCGTATTGCTGCTAATTCTGTCGAGTATTCTCAAATAATAAACTTGCAGCATTGTTCTGTAGAATTCAAATTAATTCCATATAAATGGGAATTAAATAGTTTATTTATTTTGATTTGATAACTCATAGTGGTGGGTTATAACTTATTACTTTCAGTTATACTGTTGGTAACAATAATTTATTTTTAAAAAATTCAAATTTAAAATATATCTTGGTCTATATTTAATATTTTTAAAAGAGCTCCTAGATAATTAACTTTTGTTGTAAGCTTATATCATTATTTAGTTTTATTTCAAGGTATAATATTATTTGTAGTTAGTAGTTCCGTAATAAAGTGAAATTTGTGAGCAAAAATTAGAATTTTGAGAATAACGTTTTAAAATTTATTTTATATAAAACAATATAAATACTTAAAGTTTTGTCAAATAATAAATTATTTACAAAGAATAGTAAGTTCTAAAGTATAACATTGATTGAACTTATTGATACAATGTTTATTTTCTATCTGTAATATTTACCATAATAGTTCAACACTGAAAATGTATGTTTGAAAATATATTTTTATTTTTTATATTAATGACTAATATAATTTTTTATATGATTATATAATAATATTTGCAATATATACATTGGAACTGTATATAATATAAATAAACATGAATTATATTTTAACCATTGACAATATGAGTATCGAGTTTAATACCAATACATAAAATGTATTCTAAATAAAGGGAAAAATATTTAAAGAAGACGGGAAAATATTTAGGTATAATAAGTAATGTGATCATAAAACCATATAGTATACGTATTTAAATGTTTACTTTTTCTAAAATTTTATATTTTTGAGAAGAAGAGTATGTAAACATTAAATTATTACCTACCTTATTTTACGTTTTGACTCGTGACTGGTTGACTTTAGGTTTAACTATGTAATATGTATGTTAGGGATTTTTGTGACATGTGTTTCGGATTAACCTTCGTTGTGGCATTATAATTATTTAAGGCGGGAACATTCTAAAATGAAGTATGTTTTGCTCAATTAATTTCGTTTTGGAAAAAATATTTATTTATTAATAATATATAAGCTTGATGATAAGTAAATGTTCTATGTTGTGTTTATCTGTACATTTTAATCTGAAGTTATGTCTGTTTGTATATTTAATATTTTTACAATTTCCAAAATATATTCAAACATGAATTGTCCCGGAACACTAAAGTAAGACATCCTATTTCTATTTCCCGTTACATCTGATAATCATTCATTTTTCAACACTGCTTTAATTATTTTTTATTAGGTACAATAAATAGAATTAAAGCTAAAATTTAAATTATTCAAATTTAGAAATTGAACATAACCTTTACTATCAATTAAAAATGAAATGTATGCGTTGTATGTACTATATTATATTAATTAATTTTGTTACACTTAATATAACATTGAATCTGTAACACATTTTCTTTTATAATTGAATTTTTAAATAACTACCATTTAAAGAAGCCAAATTTTAGATTAGAGGGAAAACAAATTGAAATTATTTAAACTTGACGCTAAAATTCTCTTAACTAAATATACGATTAATATTTATTTATTTTTTGTATATTTTTTGACTTGTCGTTTTTATACATGTAGTTTCTTACAAAATGTTTGTACAAACTATTGTTTACAAGATGTATGATAATTATGACGCGCGGCTAAATAGATAGCATACACTTTTTGTCGACGCATGTCACGTGCAAACATAAATAATATTTTCAATACAATTTTATCATTCTTGTCAGAAAACACGTGTCATCGACATCGTTTCTCTAGTTTAATACAAAGAATAATATATGTAATTAAAGATATTATCTTTAATCTTTGTAATTTGTCCATCTGCAGTTGATACAACCAGTTACACCGCATCACTACAGATCGTGACATTTTTTGAATGTCGACGACCGGCGCTTCGCACTGTTTCAGTGATAATAAGTCATTTCGAAAAAAAGAAAATAGAATTTTAATATAATATAGTTATAACACTCATAACACTGTGATTCGATGTTATATGTGAACGATACATTTGTTTGTATATGAAATACATTAGCATTGCTGATTGTTTGTTGCTGTATTACACGCACTGCATATATCGAGTACAAATTTTATGTGTATTATAATATAGTTTAGTGAAATGTGCCAAAGCTAAATTGTTTCGTGAAGCAAGTAGCCACTGCTGTTTTACACGATCGGAGTTAATTAACCATTTAATATCGGTAGTTTTAAAATAGCCTAACAAAGATAGGGACGTGGATGGGGAGAGCATTGGAAGACTTGCACATGTAGAACAGCTCATATATTTTTTTCCCGAGTAGATCTTTACGGGGGGAGAGGGTTAACAAACTGTGTTTTACAAGTGCTTTCCGTTGTACGACTTAATGCCGTCTACTTTATACTGCGCGACATTTTGGCACTGACTAATCGCCGTCCATCGTGCCGTCGTCCCATGTATTTTATACGTAGTAGTCGCTTCGGTGTTACGACACCGAAATAATATTATTATTAACGGTCGTCCGTTGGTTTTTGGCAATCAACCGTATAAACAACTATTTTTATTCAAACTCCCGACTTTAGATACGGGGTCACACGTAAACTTTAAAAACATAATTGTTAAAAAAAAAATTAAAAAAATAGCAAATATTCTCAGTAAAATATTATCATTTGTTCTTTTGACGTGGTATAATTATTAAATTGAATACAAGAACAATGTTATAAATCCTACATATTACAAGGATAAGTATAGAGGTACCAATTTTTTTGGCTGTAGACAATCAATCAGCTTAGACAATAGATGAACGTCGATTGGTTTATTTAATTTCAGATGCAGACATAATTTTTCTTGGTATTTTATGAAGAGTAAAAAAAACCCTTCGTAGCAATAACTTCTGTTATACATCAAAGAGATTGGTGTTAATTACCGAATTATTAATTGTGAGGTTTACTTATGCAGGACGATTAATGCCAGTGAAAATCATAAAAATAAATACCGATCTTTACCGTTCGTGGAATAACAATATGTTCGAAAAAAAAATTGATGGTCTCGTTGAAACAAGTTTGCGCTTTATAAAAAAAAAATACACTTGTCGTCGCATATGCTTTTATGATATTATAGACACGTGGAATGCTATTGATAAAAAAAAAATACAATATATAATATCATAAATTCGTTCACATGACTACATGGTGTATAGATACTCATAATATAACCTATAATTTTATAGCTATAGCAATATGCTGCAAAACGAGTTCGATATATTATTGCTGAATTGGATGATTTCTTGTTGCTCAATAGTTGCAGAATGAATGTCAATAATGCGATAGATTACTTATATTACAGCAATTAGATATCTACCAAGAAAAATAGGTTTCGTGATAATATAGTTTACGATTAAATATATTATATTGCATAATAACATCAGGATTAGGATTAATTATTCATTTAATCTAATCACTCCGTACAATAGCTGTAATATTTTAAAATAATTTATAAAAATAATATTCGTGTATTTTTGTTCTGTTTTAGTAATTCTAAATTTTGTGGCGTGTGTATAGATGATAAAACATATTGCATTGCGAGCATAAAAATACTAAGTTATGTATAATAGGTTATGTTGTAGGGATGGAATTTTTAAAAAGGTAAAATAGAGATATATTATACGTAATTGATTTATAATTAGATGGATTGATATTTGACAGGGATATTTTATGAAAGCCGAATCCCCTTGAGTGTTGGTATGCTTGTCAGTGCTTAACGTTTCATTAAACGGTCAAATTAGATTCCGACGTTTCGTAGGAAAGAGTTCTTGACCCTAATTGCATTTTTAAGTGCAAACTACTGACGCGTGATTTATGAAATGGGGTATAAGCTGCATTCGAACAAAGTATGTAGTTTTTGACTTTTGTATCTTATATATTCATTTTAATTTTTGAGGGAAACCTGTTAAATCCTATAAATGGCTAAACGTACCTAATTATTTTATTTATTTTAACAATTGGAAGATAGATTTAGACAATAAGAACAATATAGCTATAAATATTATTTATTATATATCAAAATGTTATTAGAAAAATATTACTCAAAAGAAATTCAAAGTTAAAATGTTTCTTTATAAATATTTTGTTAAAATGTCCCAACGCATCAATATAATTTGTGTTAAATATCCTGTGTCACATAAGGCTTTATACGATTCATTAACACATATAATATATAAAAGAAAGCGTGTTTATACGTGATAAATTCTTATATAATAAATCATATTCGTACTTTATGACGTATAGAAGCATTAACGGTCGCTTGTCCATCGCTGACGTTTGACAAGATATAACAAACCTAACCCGTTTATGGATAATTTTTACAAATATTTTCCTTTTACTGTATTACGATTTACGTTTACTTATATCACATTCTTTGGGTTTTTATCACTGTTATTTATATACATCACATTCTTTATATAAGGCGTGCGTTGTGCATTATACTGCAGAATACATCGATGCCGCAATTTCGGTGAACAGTGCAGCGCGCTCGTTAAGTTTAACCGTAATTATACTATTTGAACGATTAAAACTTCATAAGACGTTTCGGAAAACGGTAGCCCGAGGAGAACACGTCATATTTTCCACTCCCACATCGCGGTACATACTCTCTGCGCCCACGGCCACGCGTACAATTAGTGGTCCAAAAACGCGATACAACAATGACGACGATGAATTACGATGTATCTATAGTATAATACACACAATAATCACCATCGTAATAATAAACAGTACATAACACAATAACGTGGTAATATTATTATGAGCTATTCCATACTCACCTATATATAATATTATAAACTAATTAGTAGTGCTATAGTTTTTGACTGCGGGAGACTATATCATATAGAGTATCGTTATTAGTATTATGACGCTTAAGGAGCAGGACACAAAAATATTATTTCCGTCTGTTTTCGACTGGGTGAAGGACAACACACACATACACTCAAACATATACACGCACGCACGAATGCTTTGCTCGTCCGGTTCGAAATATGACTATATAATATTATATTATACACATAACACTCGGCATGATATATCCTCATATAGTCATATATAACATACACATATACTCGTACTTGACGTCTGACTACTGTACGTGTTTAAATAATAAATATATGTATTAATATTTCCACACCGCCTAAGCACAAAACGTACATTGTACGCATAATTAAAACTCGCATATTTAACACACTCAGCTCTGCAGCAGTGTATAATTTACGTAGAATATTATAGTCCCTCGATCGCGCGCGCCCGTCCCGTTCACCACTAATTAACTAGCCATCATCCCCGCATGATGGTGTCGAGAATTTCCATTAAACCTGCAGAAAACAAGTCAAAACAGCTCTACAGCTCTGATATGATGACTATACGGCCGACGGGTCCAACTTTGACAGCGTGGAAAGAAGTGGGGGGGGGAGAGACACGGGGTGGTTGTAGAAGGTTTTTATACTCTCGCCATGTGTGTCATAATTAGACGGTCGTATATCATGTTATTATATACGCCGAGCAGATATATACACATACCTACGTATAATTATTGCGTCGGTGTCGGAGTATAGTTGTGGTGAAGAGAGTGATGGTGGCGAGTGGGGCAACGAATTAGATCATATGGCCTTTTTATACTAATTAACGCGAGTTTTCCGCGCAAATGTGTCGCGTTCCGTGTTTGCGCAATTTGTTTAGGGTTTAAACAAGCAAACTGCACGTCTTCAAGACGTCTTGTTCGCACCACCACGACGTTATATTATAGGCATACACCCCGTCGACACGGAATATGTCCTGGCGATCCACGGTCGTGTTTATCGCTGTCCGGTTCGTGGGAAAAAAATAACGCGTGGATCTTTTTATTTTTTTTCCCCCCATAGGGGTCGTTGGTATAAACCTGTACTCAATTATACCAAACGTATACATATAATATATCAAAAACCGGGTTTCTTAAACAAATCGCATCATTCAAGACATTTAACCCTTCGAACAAAATAGTATTTTTTTTAAACAAACACAAATGTATACGATCAACTGTGAGTTAAAAACTGCCAATATATATGTCCTATCGGTGCCTTATAATATCGTGAATCCAAATCGGGCGGCGGCACCCTGGCGCCACCTCGCCGGATACGATCGGAAATTCATCGCATGGAGAAATACCTGTTTTATGTTTTTGTTCTCCCAGAATTATTGTCGTATATTTTTTAATGCGTTTACGATGCAAATTTATTCAATCTCAAAAATAAAGATGCGTGATCTGTATACAACGGTCACTAAACGCTCGAAAGTACTAGCCTGAAAAATACGATTTTAGAATTGAAGGTGTTGTCGCACGTATTACATATATAAAAACAATATGCTAATGAATACGAAACATTTCTGTGTATAAAATAAGAATAACATACACAATAAACATTTATCAAACCGATAATTTTTTCTTTAAAATATCAAAATAACTATTGAGTATAATACAAACAAGTATAATATATAATATAATCTCTTCGTTTTGTTAATCTGTACAAATGTACAATAATAGTATTATCTTGCAATCGATCAATTCTCTATAGTTGTATTATATAAAACTATATGATATGTCGTGTATATAGTGTCCAGACTTCAAATTATATAGATAATATATTTATATGCATGTTTCAAGTCACGTCTTACAATAAAAATATCTATAATAATAACTCTAATCGATATAGTACGTTTCCGATCCTAAAATATTACGATCGACCATATACATACAAATTACCTATGTGTAATATATTTATGTGTGTGAAATAGGCAAAATTATATTAATATACTAAATAGAGCTGCACACTGTTTTAGTTTAAAATCTATTGAGCTATAGTACTCATGTTCAAACATCTCATGAAATGTTATTGTTATTCAATTATATATTATAATAATTTAATATAAACAGTAAATACTATACTACAAACTAACAACAGCAAGTAAATTATGTTTTAAATATTTATGTTTATAATATGATCGAACCTCCCTAATCTGCGGCGATGATATTATTCGTGTTGTAGTTTTATATTGAAGGTAGTATTCGAGTTAAAACGAGTCGATGGGACGTGTTTGCGGAATTACGAAATTAAAAATGCTGCAGAGCTGTATGTAACGCGGGCAGACGGAGAAAAATAAAATTGCCGCTGGCGGGTGCGTCCGGGTGATTTGTAGTCGCTACTTTTCCACAATAAGCAACAATGTGTGTGCACGCGCGCACGCGTGTACGTATATAAAATATTATGCTTTATTCGTACACGTAACATATTTTTAATAGGTTGTTTACGTACGGCCGTATAGTGATGATGTTATAAATCAAACCGTGCAGGGAGGCTGCTGTGTGGATACCCCTTCGATATAATTCTCTCTTTGGATCCCATATATAAATATTGTAGGTAGATTCCTATATAATATAATATATTATTATACACACCGTAGCCACCGCGATAAATATCAACGTAATAATAATATTAGGTAGGTACGTGAATGATATCGAAATACGACCGCTGACCGCGTTGAAACGATTCGATATTTGTATATATCATCGACGTTTAAATTGGAAAAATTACTCAGTTCACGCCCACCGTTTGTACATGCGTAGCTGGTATATTATTGTCTGTGCGAGTGGCGCGGGAGCGGACGAGGTGGCCGAGTAAAAAATAAAATAATAACGACACGAAACCAATTCCAGATTTCAATTCCGGCGGGTTTAATTAACAAACACGGCTACCTTGTGTTCGTATATTATTATTATTATTATTATCACCGTCGCCATCGTACTTCTCTGACACACTGCTGCTCGTGGTGTACGTAATATATTTTATAATATTCGTATACGTGCAGTTGTCGGTTAGTTAATATAGCAACGAGGATGCCAGGTCACCGTCGTCGGAAGCGCCGCCAAGCATCCAGACGAGTATACGTCCGCGGGCAGTATTGCATGATAATTGTGCGCCTTTTATTTATGTGACCGCGTATCACTTGTGTGCCAGTGGGATAAGCAAATAATCAATTATTTATGTGTATATGATACGTCCAATTTGTTAGGATACCAGTGATACCGCTGGCCGCTGGGAAATTATTGCTCTATCGAACAATATATATATATATATGCGTTGTAAATGACTCGCTCTGGGGAGATGCGTACGAGGTATACGTAGTATATAGTATATAGTATATAGTATAGTATATTATATAGTATATAGTATAGTATAGTATAGTATATAGTATATAGTATACCTCGTATATCACGTAACGCGGTACATTCGTAGTTGAACGAAATTTGCTATCACTAAGGTGCGCTATTCCCTGCAGGCACCACAATGGTATAATTTTACAATTTTTTTCATCATTAAATTTGTATATTATATTCCATAAAATTTCTTAGAAAAAGTCTTCATGAACGCTAATAATTTATTATTTTTTAGTACGTTTTTACGTCCTCAAACTACTTTTGCCAATTTTAATTCTCTTTTCAAAAGCCAGACAAATATTTACCTTTTTAGAAAAATGTTAACACTTTAACTCGTGTTCGGTAATAATTATTAATAATTATGTGCCTATCTATAGTCGAAAATTATCTATATCATAATACATTATTGTATCCATCTTCTTTTGTTCTTAGATTGTACCTACTTATAATAATATGGGTACATTTTTATAGGACGTCGCCTGAGTGAGTCAGGTTTGCAAAAACATAATTTTTTAATTTACCAAGTGATCCACAGTATTATTGCTGATGTTTTTGGTAGAGCCAGACTCCGTCCGTATAATTGTATCTTTGATTCGTCATTTTATTCATCTCACCCCCACATATAATGCAAATATTAATATATTCATTTTTAGAAATATTAAAAAAAAATTCAAATCGCTATAAAGTTTCAATTTAATCTTTTTATAAAATAATTATAACATTTAGATTGGTCAGTCAAAAAAAAAATACATTCATTAAAAACAGAAAATTCAAAACACAGAGAATTAATTTCGTGAAAATTTCATTTAAGTACCTACCTATTCAATCAAAAACAAATTTTGATTGAAACATCATCTAGGTGTTATTTTTAGGACGCACTCGGAGATCTCTGTTCCAATTTTAGTGTTTGCAAGTAACGAATAAGCTGATAGTGCGTCTTTCATTTTGTATTAACTTCTAAAATATGCAAATAATACTTTTATAATATTATTTATGTTTGTAAAGTATTATCATTGATTCGAAAGCATGTTTTTATTATTCATATATGAACGCGTATTGGCGGCGGTTTCTGTTTCCCATAGAGTAGTAGGTACATTATACGCATATGTATATATTTTATTTTATGTGTATAATATAATACGTGCTACGTAAGATTCGCCGACGATCCACTCTTCTGGTCGCGCGGCGTGTGCAATAATAATATATAATATAATACAACTTTGCGCGTAGGTGTATGCCGCAGTGAAATAGTGTGGCTGATTTCATTATCGTTATTATTATTGTTCAGTGGGAAAATTGTGTGGCATTGTTGCCTATTTATCTCACTGCGATGGCATGTGGTACAAAGTCGTGAAGATTAGCCACAAATAGTTTCCAGTATAATATATGCTGCAAAGAAAGAGATAGAGAATGAGTGAGCAGAGAAAAATAAAAAAAATACATAGGTACATTTTATAGTTGGGAAGAAAAAAATAATTATCCGGTGCAATTATACTTCACTGGCTGTCTCAGTAATAAATCCCATTTTATTCCAAAGAAGGAAATTAGCAATTACAACATTACACGTCATATCATAGGTGTGTGTACGTACAGATATAATATTTTAGTGATAAATAAAATAATACCTACGTTACGGGTATTTCAAATAATATACATATATTGTATATTATATGTATAATTTATATTGGGTTATAGGCTCGTTCGCCGAGTTTAGGGTTGTATTAAAAAGGGGTATATATGATTAGATGATATTTATATGATTTATATGATTTTTATGGCTTTTTTAAAAGACATTTTATATAACAATGTTTTTTAGAAAAATCTTAAAAGTATAATATTGTTGTTCTTATTCATAAAAAAATAATAATTTTATTTTAATATACATCGGAAATATATGAATTTGATATAGTGCAATTCAGGACCGTCCCTATAATTTGTGAGGCCTCTAACATATAACTTAAGGCGCAGGGCCCAGATTATGGACTTAGCTCGCCCTACCCTTTGAACGGCTCTAATACTCTAAAGTCGAGTCCACATAATGATAGTAAAACGCGATAGTTACAATCAGCTAATGTACCTGTGATGATAGTTTGAAGAGCGAAGATACTATCACTGTTAAAAGTGTGACCATATAATATAATATTGGTACCACAATGTTATAATTTGTGTGTATTGATCGTGTATAATACATTTGTTTTATTATTTATTATTATATTGTATAGATAGATAATTATTATATAAACTCAATAATCTAAACGTCACTTATATATCACACTTTATAGGTATGGCTGCATAAACAATAAACATTGGCTTGGTTATTATTATTTATTTTTTTAGCCATTATCCAGTCTTTGTATTTGGGACGCTTAAGTATTTTTTCATACTTTATTCATGATCTTATTTTTCTTCAGTGTAGGTGTACATGTAGGTTGTGTTTTTGGTCACTGATTCACTCTCAAACATTTATGTTAATATGTTATGAATATGCCATTGGCACATATATTTTTTCGTCATAATGATAATGTAAATAGTATTTATTTATGACATAATATTATTATTTTAGAGCTCCGAGTCATTGAGATAACACTTTTGATTTTTAATTTAAGTGGTTATCTAAACATTTATCACGTCAGGTTTATTTTTTACATTTTCATTAAATTTGTTAAAATTTCTCTACATTAACAAAAAAACAAATTAAATAATTTTGTTAGACTTAAGTAGAAATTATAAATACTCGTATTACCACAATATGTAACATTTAGTGGTATAGGTGTCTATAATTATTACATAAGTTTTCTTCACATATCAAGCATTCAAAATTAAGTACTTACAGAAAACTCTAAAAATATCTAAATACTTAAATTTTAAAACAATAAATTCTTGAATAATTATTTACATTTACACAACCTTATTTGTGTTAAGTTCGTTTTATGTATCAGACCACCCTGTATTACGAAATCGATTTTCTCGCCGGACACTGTTATGATTGTGTAGGCGTTTCTCGTATTTTACGTATTTAATTGATATAAAAATAATATCAATAAATCTTTAGAGGGGCTGCAGTGTTTGTTTTGATTTGAGTCGACCGGCAGAACCGGCTCCCCATCTGGCTCGACCCCCGTGGCAATAATGATGTGCTCGCGTGAAGAACAAACCTTTGGAATTGCCCACGTTTAGTCGTCATGATCTGCGTTAATGGAGTCGTAAACACACACGATACCTAATGTCCGACTGTTATTAATCCATTGTCTACCCCAACGTGGCAATGACGCAACATCCAATTACCCATATAAAGTTTGATTTCTAAAAATGTATATGTTTAACGAACTTCCGAAGGGAATATATTATTATATAAATCGATTTTTTATGAACCGAATAAATGTTAAAATAGTTTTGTACATAAATAATACAATTTTATTACTTTTACTATTGTGTTTTATTTTCCTAATTTATAATAGTGCTTACATAATATAATATAGTTATGATTGATTTACATAAATGCGCCTATAATCATGATTTAACAATTTAAAACATCGAAAAACTATAGTAGATAAAATAAGATAATTTGTGTATTATTCAATTATTTTACAATCAAACATTAAAATTTAGCCCCTTATTAAATCCGGTATGCATGTATATTTTTGAAATCTAATTTAAAATAATAATATTAGGTCAATGGAAAATTGAAATAAAAATAGTTTGTGCGAACTAACAAAATTGACTCTACCATTGGCATTTATCGCAAATTGTTTATTTTGAATTTTGAAATTAAGTTAAATATTTAAGTGTGTATATTTTCAATTATTTTTTGAAACGAAATTTGATATTTTACACACAAACGTTTACAATTAATCGATTCCATCAACATACTATTTCATTTATTATATAATATTTTAACACCTAACAGTATTTTTGGTTAGGTACTTCTTAGTTCTCATGCTACACACTTACACAGTGTAAAGATATTTTTACTTTCTATACATAGGTCAATTGTCAATGAAAACGTATTCCCGGCAGACATCTCCGTCGGGCATCAAATCGCGTCGGGCGCCGGTATGATATCATTGCACCTTAATAATAGTAATAATAATAATACTAATAAAAAAAAACAACCCTGACCTATACCCAGACTGATATTAATCTCTATATCGTCGTCGTCGAAAAAATCCATGTACATTATATTCGTACGTAATAAAAACCGTCACGACCCGAAAAAACGTATCCTCGTCATATAAGTTTCTATCTGCATAGGCCCACACCGGTATGTACGATAACCGATCGAATGAGTGGTGTGGTTACCGCGTAGTCTACTATCTCCGCCACAGCTAATTATTTGTCCCTTCGCTGGCGGCTCTGCGCTGCGTATATTATATATATACTCGTATATGTTTGGTAACGTCGATGCGCCCCCGAAATTTATTACGGTTCCCCGCCAGTAAATATTTCTACCCTTCGCGTCGCGCGTCGGCGTCGTCGTCGCCCCGTTGCCCGTCGGTTTTTTCGGATTTATTGTCGACAATTGTGTAAACTCTACCCCTCTGCCTCCCTTGTCACATGCCAACGCCGCCGTACGGTATTTCCGTATAACTGCGGACGGATTGTGCAAAAATAACCCTTGGGTGATATATCGTGTGACACTAGACAAATGGCTTTCTTTGGCACGATATATAAAACGCTTTCTTTAATTCTAATTGTTCGATTTTGCAGTCGCTGTATTACGTATTTAAGTTATGTGTTATATAGGTATCTAATACTCGATACTGTGAAATGTGTGAGAGTGCTACGACACGCGTATATTATGGTTTATATATATATATAATTTTAATTTAATAACATTTTCATTTGAATAGAATAATATACTGGCAATACAAAATAATTTATCAACAATTATACTAAATAATTTTAAATATCTGTTTTTATTTTGGAAACATTTACTATAAAATTAACCCTTATTTATAGAAAAATATATGAAAATAGTATTTAGGTAACTTATTAATTTTTTACATATTTTAATAACATTTTTCTATTTCAAAGAATTTTTTTAATGTAAATAAATGTAAGATCGATGTAAATAATAATTAAAAAGAGATAATGCGGATTATTTTATGTTAGTTAAAATTGTATCGCTTAAATAGTAAACTAGGTACTAATAGCATTGGATGATTGGAATTTATCTTAAAATATAAGTATAAATTTTAATTCAATAATATTCGGATAACGCTTCGTTAGAATACTTATTTTATATTCTGAAATATTTCTATCGATATTTGTACATATGTTTTTCTTTATTCGGTTTTGTAACAGTGGAAAAATATTTATTATAGGCTCCGAAATACCAATTTTTTGGGTAAGCTCTTTGTTAACGTACTAGAAGTATGTATACCATTTGTTATTGACGGCTCATCGAAGTTATACAATGTCGAGTTTGTTGTTCATGGATTAAGGTACTGTCCTCTAACGTACGTGTGAACACTTGGTGGGTGTGGTCGTCGTCAATAAAGGATTCATCGTACACATCACATATGCCATATCTGCACGACAGTTTCGCCATAAATCTTCGAGTGTACCTTTTATGGGAAAAACGTTTGGATCGTATTTTTTTATGTCTGGTGTGTATGATAAATGAATTGGAAACCCTTTCAACAAAATAAAAGGAATTGGGTCTATAGAATACGTTTTTGAAGAGTTGTCAAAATTTTGCGGCCCTTAAAAATGTAATACATACCTATACCTTTTTTCCCTAGCGAATTTTTGCCGACAATAAAATAATAAAAACAAGTGTAAAACCCGTATTTATATGTCAATCCCTTTTCGGCCCGAGTCCATTTGCCGCCTTGACGAACAGATGACAAATGATTATTCAACGTGACGTCTGTGACAATCGCTGTCCACATTGTAACGCGTTATATGTACTTTGTACATGAATACATACAAAGACATAGTGATACACCTGTGTGGGATTTATCGTTTTTTAAATTAGTGTGTTAAGGAGGGCTGATCTGTGCTTAAGTCAACACAGTGACGAATGTGACTCGGACTACTTAAAATAACAAGCCATAACATATGCCTGGAACGGAGGGAGCAAAAAACATTTTTTAACTGTCCGGAATGTGAAACAGATGACTTAATACGTGTGTGGTTTTCGAATAATTAACTGGGATACATATTTAAAGACGGTCTAGTGAAAAAAACTCGGGCCATCTGATATATGTTTGCATAAATAGCTAGGGTTTTCTATTGTGAGCGTATTTGAGATTGATGGCCGCAGTGTCGCTGAGCTATATTCGATTTCACTGCGTTACCGCTATCGCTACCTATATATATACACCGTCTTTATAATACATATTATTATTAATAATTGATGTCGACTATAACGTACATTTTTAAATATAAATATATTTATATTATTTATGTTACAATATAAATATAGATCCGCATACCATATACCATAAACCTTTTTTTAATTAGGCTCGCCGCTCGTTTAAATCGAAATAAATAAATATGTCTATAGTATTATTTAAATATTTATGTAAACAATTTTAATGGCAAATATAGGTATTTAAAATGTTTTAAATAGTTATCATAATTATTTTTGGCATTATCTAAGCACAATCCCCATTTTAAAAAAAAAAAATGTTATTCAAATAAAAATTTCTTACGTTTTCATAAACAATACACTGAACAAATCAAGTTACCATGCATCCCTTATTGTTTAAAATTACTCGAAAGAGGAGATAACTTAGAATTCGTTTTTCTCGTTTACTTTGCAAAGCAAGTAAAAGTTATCTTTTTCTTTAGTTGTTGTATACTACCCTCGGGACTATTCGGTGCGAAGAGAGGCCTTTCAATTTAGAAGCTTAGACCCTTTGGGTTTAAACTAAATACCTATAAAGACGCAGACTAGAGATAACATAACACCCCCATACTAATGTTCGAGAACAATATAGAAGGGGATACCATGCTCCAATGCCTGATTCAATTAACTAATCAAATTAAATATCATAATTGTTTTTTTAAAACATTTAGCACTGCAATAAACTAAAGATATTTTTTAAATAGGTTTCGTCTTAATGTAACTAATCATAGTGCAATATATGTATAAACACGTGTTTGTATATTATAATAATATTTACGTATATATTTGTTATTCTACAGTAGTTAACGAATCAGTCCAATTATAATTTTGTTTGTCGAAAACAACACAATTGATCATCTCTCATCGCATATATATGTTGAATACGATTCATAGTACCTACAGTACGATGGTTTTTTTTTAGTTTACTAACAGGGTCCTATTATAATTCCCCTAAGGCTGCAACCCACCATATATATTCCCTCTACTTTCCTTACGTAATATATACCATACTATAAAAGAGTCAAAGTATTGTTTCATTCGTTTACAAAAGAGTTTGCTTTTAAATTATTCGATTCATATCTTAATATATGATAATTGATTACCCAAAATAATATACCACTTTATTCCTTGAATAATTGTCATATTTTTAATAATAGTAATGGTACACCGCTAGAAAAAAAAACAGCTTATTATTATTCATCTGATTTATCTGGAAATAAAACATATTTATAACGTACCCACTATACCACCTAAACATACAGTTTACTATAATGAACACGTAGAATTATTTTCATTCATAAGAAGTTTCATTCGACTGCAGACAGGTTTAGAGTTTTGAAAATGTTTTATCTGATTTGTAGATTTATTCAGTGTACCTTACCACATAAGAGTATACGCTCGTATTTACTTACTTGTTCTACAGTTATTGCTTCCATAAAACTGTACAGGCCTTGGAATGCAAAATGTTTCTGATGATAACGGAAAAAACTGGCCAATAGCGTTATTAAATGAAGAAAATGCCCCCGACACTATACTCGTATATTGCCGAGTTGCAAATCGGATGTCGCAATCAAAAACACGTTTGCCAGACCAATAAAATAACCATCATTTCATCTTTCTTATTATAAATTTCGTCGTATTTACTATTTAGTGACCAGTTTATTTTATTTTCCGTGCCGCATTGTTGGCACACTTTAAATGTGTATTTAAATAAAAAACAAAAAAAATGTTAGTCGACAATTTAATATGTACCATTGTCTAGTACCTACTAATTACCATTGTTCTGTTAGATAATCTAGTTACAGTTTATTATATGTTTACTCACAATAACTTACCTAAAAAGAAATATAAGAATTTAGTATTTATTTTAGATTTTGAGTAGAGTAAGGAATGTAAATTTGATCAGTTAACAAAGATTTTATTTATGTGGAATACTGTAAATTCTTAATAATTTGGAAAACTAACGTAATATAGCGGCGTAAATATTTTGTGCAACACCAATTTTCAACAAAATCAATTTTGTTTTTTCGTTGTCATTTTGAAAAGAAAAATGGTATTGACTTGACATTTTTACCAAATATTTTAATTAGCCTTTTTTTATACTTTTATGATTTTAAAAATATTTACATTAATATTTTTATTTTAGAATATTTAAAGACATTTCAAATTTTCTCGGTAAAAAAGCTTAATAATTGATATGTGTTCCTTAACAGTTTTTCTTGTATCAATATTAAAAATTATCCAAAATACAATGTCATTGTCACAAATTTTATATAAGTGTTCAAAATTTAAATGTTGACAAAATTGGATATTTAAACAAAAAATAACGATTTTAGTTATTTTGATGTAATTTAAAAAATACATAGAGGACGCTTTATCCATCACATATATGTTATATTCGTTTTACAAACGTAGAGCATATTAAACTTGCGTTCAGTAGTACCAATTTTGTGTGGCTAGTTTAATATTAAAATGAATTGATTTATTATCAAACCTTAGGGTAAGAACATTATCTGTGCATTTGAATGCTTGTTTTTACGATATTATAATTTTTAAGTGAGATACAAAAAAGTATTCTCATATCTCATGTTCTCCAACCTAACCTATTCCTGAAAACATGAAACTTTTTACCATTACGTATAACATAATTTTCTATAAACAATTATATTTTAAAAATATCGCACTTAGATGACTGGATTTCCCATTACATGGATTTTAATAAAACGCATAAAATATAATTGGCGCACACAAAAGAACAAAAAATCGTGATTTTAATTTATAAAGTATTTTTTTTATTTATAATTAAAATAGTAATTAATATGTGCATAATACATAATTTATATTTTCTGACTCGTATTATTTATTTTCTTAAATTCAAATATTGATTATTTAATGTTATAAAAATTAATTTCTGAATATTTATACTTGAATAATTAATTTATCTAGATTATATTTACAAATATCTTTAAATAGTTATTATTAATATAATTTATATTTTATTGTTAAATGTATTATATTTTAAATGATAACTGATAAGTATCTAACCACTGCAACCATGTTTAAATAAACTTCATATAAAATAATAAAATATCCCCATAAAACTCGTTTAAACTTTAAAATGTGTAATAAAATCTTGAATTACATCAAATGAAATTTCATATCAAGATTTGTGGTATCGTAAAATTAATATTCAGGTAAGAATTACACTTAAATATGATAATGGTTTTTCTTAAAACATACAAATTCCTTAAGCCTATAAGAATTATCTAATGTTTTAATTTATTGCTTTACATTTTTAAATAAAAAAAAGAGTTATTATTTTATTTCAATATAGATGCATGTATAATGTATTTACAATTTGTTGTCATTTATTATTTTTATTCAAACGGTGTTTGAGATAAATTTTTTTTTGTATCATTAGGTAGCTCATCTTATATTAAATTATGTACTTGTCAATACGACAATAACATTATACATTATTCATATAAGGAATGCTTGTAAGTAATTTGTATAGTAACAGTCATCTCTAAAAAAACTTTTTTAAAAATGACTATTTTTCTATGTAAATATTCTTTAAAATATACCTTAATATTATTTTTCTAATCCATTTGAGTTCTATGCAATTTCATTTCTATTCTATGCATTGGTATATATATATATATATTATTTTTCAAATTTTTATCTTGTCGCCTACTCAGACGCAAGCAGCAAGGTAATAGTTTTGTCGAAACTATTTTATCCAAAATAACGCCAACTTGAAATGATTATTATGTTGGGCGTGGGACGACCGATGAGTTATGATGGGTTATAAATTTTTTTCGCTGAAATAAAACGGTCACAATGAACAATAGGGGCCATCGTATTCTGGAGGAAAACGTCTAAAAATAAAAACCGTTGCTAGCCGAATCGAATAAAAACCACACCAGGGCCTCGGTCGGTGGGTACGAACTACGGGCATGGCAGTTTATTAGCTGTCTGGCACCATTGGCCCTGTCCCACTGTTTTATTATTATAATATTGTATATGATACGGGCGCCAGTTATAAATTTGCCTTCTTAGCTCAATTATTAACGGTGTTTATTTTTCGAAATAATTTTCCAAAAATTCCACGCGCGAAACCTGACCCTGAAACACCCGGGTTTTTATCGGTTCCAAGTGCTGGGGGTCGAACAGGAAGTCTCTGATATCCATCGGGATCCATAAATCATTCGAGAGACCTCATGCCGGCCGCCGGCGCCATCGGTCTGTCACATCAGTTATACTGTATATATTTGGTTTTCCATCTGTTTATTGCCCGATATTTGGTATGATTGTTTTTTGTAAAAAGATTTCTGGTTAGGTTATTTTATCCTAATTTGTGCTCTCGAGAACAATGCTGTCTGCCTACAACCGGCTTGATCAAGATATCACTGTTGGTCGTAATAATAAATACGTATATTAATTCCGCATTGAATGAAACCCGATTTCTGTCTATACATTATACAATTTATTCGAATTAAATTATTTTATTATGATAACGATGAACTGTTTTTGATATGATCTTCATAAATATATGTTTATTGAATAATACACCTTACAGCAACTGTAGTAGGTATTCAATTATATTTTAAATTTGTAAAAGTGGAGCAGAATAATAATTTTATGTTGACATATTATTTCAGTTTAGTTTGCATTGTAAACAATTCAAACATTTGTCTAAAATAATTAACACCGTATATTTGAATTTTTTAAAAATTTTATTTTATTTTTTAAAGTTATAAACTTAAAATTAAATTGGGAATAATGAATTTACAATAAAATACATTTTAGATTCTAAGCGGAGCAAAGAATGTTTTGATTTTATAATGTGTTTTTTTTTGTCTGTAAACATTTTTACTTTTAGGAAAAATGCTTTGATTTTCTTCATCAGCATCTTTTCTGGTGGGAAAGTGAATTTAGTTGGTTCTTTTGGAAGGTAATTTTTAAAAATTCACAATAGTTTTTAAAATCGTTTGGAAAACAAAAAAAACAGTTTTTTATAAAATCGATTTTATTTTTTTCGCGTAACTCAAAAAAAACTCTAGATATATGACATTTTTACCAAACAGTTTTTATACGTCAAAAAATATTCAAAATATTTTGACTTTTTTAAGTTATTTATAGGTATAATATTATTTATAGTTATAATATTTATTTATTGGTATTAGATACTATCTTACTATACTATCTTCACTTATATATGGGCATAAGATAAATGTTTTTTAAATATGGTCAAAAAAAATTTTTCATTAAGTCAAAAATTTGAAAATGTAATACAAGGTTTCTCATGAATAGTTCATTCTGTAACCAAAAAATCTAAAAAAAATATATAAACACAGTTTTTTTATTCGCTCAGTATCGTTTTTCGTATTTAATGATCACTCTTTTCTTAAAAGATAATTCTAAACTTATATTATATAATATATTCCAATCATTAGTTATGTCAACAGTTAAAATTAAAAAATTTAAATTCACTAGTTTCGCAAATCAATCATACATTTTTAAACATATACAATGTAATTTATTTTTAAAAATATGTTACTTAGGTAGGTGCTTTTTTATATTTTATTAAGAAAAACGAATATTTACAATCTATATAACAGAAAGTATAATAAGTAATATTATATATATTAAAAAAAATTAACAAGACTTGAATGTAGATGGTGTCTAGTAACGCTGCTTCAACTTGATTATTAATGTTATCTAAATATTTATAACAAAAATAATTTGTGATCAATAATCATACATGCTATAATCATAAAATATAGCCGATAAGTGATAATAATGTTTTTAAAATATATGTATAAGAAATTGATTAAATGAAATGATCTACAATTATAAAATTGCTTAATCTGCAATACGTTATTTTAGAAAATATAAGGTTTAAGTACTTATACTACATTTGAAACTTTGAACATTTTAATTTTGTTCAACTTATGAACTGTACAGCTTTTGCTTTAGAATATTGAATAATATGTATATGAGTATTTTTATAGGTACCTTATATATGTTTATACTAAAACATTATTTCCTGTATTGTAAATAGGTATATAATATGTACCTACAATTTGCACAATAAGTATATGGGATGATTGAGAGATACGGACATGGGTATTGTGCAAGTAAGAACTTACCCATTAGTGAAACATGACTATGTATTCTAAAACTAAATAATTAAAGTTAATCGTCAGTGCTATGCAAATTGTTATATTATCTAATGTACCTATATATGAGCAAAAACTTATTATAGATATGTATCAAATATTTAATATCTACTAACTGTCTACAATCATTCAATCATGATTGAACAATTCAATTTAACTGCGCTGCAGATTTATCCATGTATAGAAACATTTAAATTTAAATTACTCGCGAAATATATATAAATGTGCAACCTCTATATAGTATTTGTTGTTATTATACTTATTAAAATATAGTTGATTTAAAACAATCCAAATTAAACCTAATTTTATTCATTTTACAATTTTTTTTAAAAATTTTTAACATTATTGTGTTATAAATTATACCTTATATAATATAATATTATTATAATATAATTTAAATAAATTAAATTTAATTAAATTATTATTATATTATAATATAATATTATTACCTACTTTATTACACTGGATGCTCATTTGTATGGATTGTAATTTAATCTATAAGAAAATACCTGAAAATGTGATACTTATCAATTTATCATACTATAATAATGTATTAAAAATTATAGTATATATATTTTTTGAATTGTTAAGTGAAACTGCAGTTTTTCCGTTTTATACTCAATACCGAGTACATCATGCAATGCTTGAGCAGGTTTGTGTATACTATATATTAATATATAGACCTTATAGTAATGTATGTATATGAAAACATCACGCATTCCCAGACGAACGAATTAAACTAGTTTGTATTATTTATATTTTTAACATACTTTACTACGTATTCATTATAATATATAGAAGAACAGTTTAATAACATAATAATATACAATATTATACTGTTTTTTTTTTCGTGCCCCTTCGCCATCACAACCAACTACTGAGTGAATTCCTAACAGAGAGAGTAGCCTAGCCAAGTTTACCGACGAAATACTGCCACTGTTATTATATGATATCATGAAACATGTCGCGTTATAATATTGTATGTGCGATTAAAATAAAACCGCTGTCGTCAAACCAGAGCAATAATATAAGAGAAGAGCACACTGCGTGTATGCTGCAGACCCACCGTCGTCGTTTATTGTCTCGACTGCGAGGACGATTTTTAATCACGGCGCGCTAACGGACATAACAGCTCTGTTGACGTTTGGATCAATCAACAAGTCGTTTAAAGAGGGAGACGTAAAATAAAGAACTAAAATAATAATAATAATAAAAAAGAATCGTTTCGAAAAACCTAGGAATAAGCCAAAAAACAACGGAAATAGACTCGCCAGCATCAGCAATATAGCAACGACGACAACGACTTCATATTATTATTATTATTATTATTATTATTATTACTGTACAGTATCCAATTTCATCTTTATCGCATCGTTTTCTGTAGAAAAAAATCTCGTTGAAGATAAGCGCATGTTTTTCAGCTCCTGGGGCACATGGCCACCATTACCGCCGTGGACGTACGTATATACACGTACTAATATATAATAATAACAAAAACAATAATAATAATATTGTCGTAATTCAGCTCCTCTGTTAGCAACGGCAATAGATAGGTAGGTTGGCTATAATATTATCTGTATATACACGTACACATTGTTTCCAGGACCACGGCGGCTGCTGGTCACTACGTACATATAATACGTATATACATATTATATACCTATACTGTCGATGTGTATAGATAACGTTCATTACACGCACACACAATGCTCCCGCCGCCGCCACCGAGAACATGTTCATTTCGCTTGCTAATTGGTCACCCGTACCGCGCTGTTGAATAACGAAAAATGAGAAAAGAAAAAATAACACACACACGCCAGTGCAGCACTGTGTGTGAGACGGTAGTTGAATTCTTACGGAAATTTAAAAAAAAAAAAAATTAAAAAATGTAGACCGATCGCTGCGCCTTGACGGTCATACGCTGCAGCAACAGCCGCAACTCCGGTCGACAATGGGATCGTGACCGCGCGATCGTCGATGTCGTCGTGTACCCCCGCGGTTCACAATGGTGGACCGGCGATAAATTTATGCTCGCGTGACATTTCGACCGCAGGAAAATGCACGCGACCAAACGAAAACGGACCAAGACAATAATATTATTATCATGTATACGTTTATTATATACGTGTACGTATGCACGCCGTCGTATACTTAGTACCTGCTTACGCTAGAGTACCTATACCGCCCGAACGTGTTGCCTATGTTTATATAATATTATAATAAACCCGCTCTCATAATATAATATCGTGTACGCTGCCGCATACTGGTTGAAATCGAGTCTTTCGCGCTTGCTTGTTGGCTGCAGGTTGACCTATAGAACCTATTCCGATATGGTACCATCGCGTATTTATGCCATTTGATGTGCAGTATGTGCTCGGTTATATTATTTAGTTACAAAAATAATGAATTTTTTTTTTGTGGGAGGGGATTAGTAATATTATATTTTAATGAAATAAAATTAAGGATACATTCAATTTATAGTAAAAACGAAACCTGGAGTTTCGAGGGGCGGGAGAGATTACCCTAACTTTAACCCACTCATAATATGGACTTCCCACACTTACACAGCGTCTGTCATCTTGTGATCATGGTCTTGGTGTGATGCAAAGTCCATGGATATCCAGTCCCAGCCTGCCGCAGTCTACTCGCACATAACACTTCAAGCAATTCCTAATATTATTTCTGGTTTCATTGGACTTCGATATTTCAATTTAGTATGTGTTGAATGTACAAAAAATGTACAAACATTGTTACCTGCAATAATATTAAAATATGCCTTATTAAAACGAAAGGAAACGAAAATAGTTCTGAACTTATAAGTTATAATATTATATAGGTAAAAATGTAATGTTTAAAGTCATCATATCTTATACAATAATACAATATATTTTCTTAATTAGTTTAAATTACACATTTTTTCATTATAGTTTTAAGGTTCAAATTCAGTAAATCCAATAGAGTAAAGTAAATGTAGTAGTATGCCTCCTTCACTCTTCCCATATTATATAAGTATCTATCAAATAGGACACCCCACAGTCTAGGTACTCCAGCACGCCTCTGCCTAAGCTACGTGCCATTGTATACATAAAGGATATATATCTACACTTTTCTCCCCGGCGAAAGAAACCGTGAATATGCCACTGATATCACCTGTGTATATGGACCGAAGCTTATAATACCTCCGCAATTTCGATTACATATCTGCTGTATAGTATGTTCAAAAGTTTATTAAAGTTTACTTTATAGACTCGATGCGAGCGAATAAAATTGATCGTTTCGGTTGATTTTTTACTTCTCTAAATATCCCACTTATCCCTTCTATCTCTCTCTCTCTCTCTCTCTCTCTCTCTCTCTCTCTCTCTCTCTCTCTCTCTCTCTCTCTCTCTCTCTCTCAACTAAATCAAACCCGACTCGCCGGTGATGTGTGCTATCGCGACTGTGCACGTAATATTAATATAATATTGAATATCACAACACATAATTTAATATCCAACCTTCACTTCTTCTTATATACGGTGCACACGCACGCGAATCGAGCACACGCCGCGGATGTGGCGCGACTATCTGCCGCCGCCGTTAGAGCAGGAGATGTGGGCCCGCGATAAGGCGGCGGCGGCACAACAATAGGGGCATCGCGGCGGTGACACGGCGTATGTTAATTCAGTGGCGGGACATTGGCGACTACGCCGCGGTCTCTCTCTTCACGGCGGCGGACGGTATTAATTTGCGATCGCCGGAGCAGCAGCAGCAATATACATATACAGGCGCATATATATATATATATATAGGTATTTTATGCTCGTGCATATATGGAGGCAGTCTCGGGGCGCCAGCGGTCTCCCAGTGTATTATAAGGTATATATTATAATATAATATATATATATATATATATATATATATAAGTGTACGATATATATAATATATACTTGCGCGGTGCACACGAAGCGCGCGCCAAGGTCGATGTGGTGGGTCCCCCGGGCTGACGTCTAATTAACGTTACGCGGTCCCCGTATTATGGTAGCTACTCACATCACACACGACAATATATATATAATGTACAGTAGTACCAGCAGTAGTGTATTATAGTCGTCGTCGTGTAGGTCTGCCGAGTAATTGGAAGCACGATTTCTCCCTTCGTGTATATATATATATATATATATATAGGTAATCGTATATATAGTATATGTGTATATAAAATTATTTCCTCCGTTTATTACAGCGTCCGCCGTCGTCCTCTTCGCCCCGTGTACTATATTATTACGTCTGTCTCTGAACGGGCGCGTTTATTGGCGATCGCGTAAATATATATAAAAAATAAAGTTGTACCGCAGTTGTAAGGCGTTGTGGGTTAGGGAAACCGCCGCGACCATAGGAACAGTTGTATTACGAGCGGTCACGGTCGACTGCGACCGACGCTTTTCGCGTGCGACAAATAATAATAATTTGAAAAAAATATAAATGCAATCTATACATAGGAGAAAGGTCTACGCGCGCGTCTATCAACGCTATTATATCATGTACATATTTGTTATATATAGATTTAGGACTCGTTGCGGCGTGATGCGATTCAGAGCGAGACCTAGTCCCGGTCCGATATATATTTTATTTTATGTATTATATATTGCACCGCCCTTACCGCAACGTGCAGATCTTCAACGATATTAATATGTTTTATACAAATCGGTCCGTGTCTGCGTATTGTCGCGCACCGGTAAGAACGATGCAGAGTTTGCCTCGTGGTCGTATATCGAGGTTGCTCTACTGGTTTACTTTTATGATTTTCTTTATTTTCAATTCGTACGACAAATACGATACCTATATTATGTAGTTTCTACGGAGTCTTGAAAAAGTTATCGCAAATACCTATCTGAAAATATAGATGTGTAATTAAGTATATCGTGCGACCGTTGCGATATTATTACCTATACCGTAGTATATAATTCATTAATTTAATGTAATCATTATGTATATTTATTTTAATATTATTATTTATCACGTTCTTATGATATTTTGACATCAAATTGTATTGGTCATAATCAGCTATAACTTGTTTAGTCAAAAGGTATTTCATACGATTGTTATTAATATGATAATACATTGTTTCTGTGTAGAATATATTTATACAATATATATGTATATATAAACTATTAAAATACTTTAAAAATATGTCTTATGATGCCACAACCACAGTTCATATACCAGTTTAGAGAATAACACTAATTATGACAACTTAACATACATAAATTTTATTTTTATAAAGTATGTTATTTACTTTTTACTAACGTTAACAATTGTTTCTTGACAATAATAATTCTTTTTAAATTTGTTTTAATTTCATCAAAGAAGTTTTTGTATGTCGTAGTTTCGTTCAAACAGAGGCGGGTTTTTAGAAAAGTTTCAGCAAGCATGTACTTTTTCTCAAAAAAGGTTCTTCAAAATAGCCGAGGGGTTTGGTATCTAAAAGTTAAAAAAACTAAAAGGGATGAAAGCACATCCTTCCACAGCACACAGTACGCTTTGGGAGTTTGAGTGCATATATATATATATAGTATAAACCTACCTACGTTTGTCGTTTGTACACCGATTGGCTCTATACTTATACATCCTATTCTTTGATACAAAAAAAACTATTCCACATTGATTCTTCCCTCGCTATCAACTACCAAGTTCTAACTGTATTGAAACTGTGGATATATATATTTCGTTAACATTTTGTAAAACAAGATATTTCGTAAACAACTCTCACTATACAGGACTTATCATCTCAAATTCTTAAATAATTTATTATTCATTAGACGACCTCTATTATTTTTATACGCCTATTGTATTGTCCGTCATGGCGTCATGTAGTTTTACCATCTGATTTTAACGCGTCGTATTGATTTTATACCAGCAAAGTTGGTTAGTGTATAAAATGAAATAATTTGAACAATATGAATTAATAATATTTACTCAAAGAGCTTTTCTATACACATAATGTATGACACTGGTCAAACTATATGAATGACAGGTCTTAAGTTTAAATGTGTGTTCATTTTCCCTACATTGTATATTGCCTATGTACTATATATAGTTTGTCAATGCATTAAAATTTGTTGTTATTTACAACCCGTCGATAATGTTGCTTGTTAATTCGAATATTTAATTAACAAAAACTGATGAGTTGAAAAATAGATTAAAAACTATCAATCATAAATTATATGTAAATTAATAAAATATTTCAAGTTATTTTTAATTTTTTGTTATACCTTTCTCTGAATTTTAACTCTATATGATCTCCGAGCAAATCAATCAAATCCTAGGACCTTGGATATATTTTCAAAATATCAGAATATAATTTAAAATGTATCGTGTATCTTAATTTAAAAAAAGAACAAACCTGATATTTCAATAGACACTTATTCCTGAGTGAGTAATTTTTATTTAATGAAAAAAAATAAAATAAAATTCTACTCATACAATTTGTTTAAAGATATAAAACCTAAGTGCCTCTGTTTTTGACTTTTTTTCTTATTTCTTCTCTCTTCCTGTAATTTCCGTGGACACTAATTCCGTTGTAACGATTAGCCATTTGTAGAAGATTTTTACTATCTTTACTATTTATTCTTACCTTTAATACTATTCAGTGTATCATAAATATAAAATTCTCCCATAATATGGAATCCATAGTTGCTAACATTAAGTGCTTTTGTAAAAAAAAATATATATATACGTTTAGCATCAAAATGCATTAATTTTAATAATACATATATTTTAAATTCTAATTAATCTTTTTGTTAATTTGTTTTACAATGATTTTATATTAATTATATTTATTGACCACTGCAATATCCAAATATATGTATAAAACACTTAATTAATGTTCAAAATCTTTACTTCTGAATTATTTTTATGTAAACTTCAGTATTCAGTTCAATAAATAATAAATAAAATCTTTCTCTAGTCTTGTTTTTTATATGCAGTTATTCATCATCATTATTTTTAAATATAAACTTATTACTAATATTGGTACTTATATTAGTATTTAGTATTATATAACATAATGTTGAGCAAAACAAATCTATAATATGATCTCAATGTTGCTCATATGGCATACTAAACCTAGTCCTGTATTTTTTTAAGTGTGTTATTCTAACTTAATTTTTGCTTAAAAGTATCTATTTTAAATTATAATTGAATATTCAAATGTTTACTTTACATGTTAAAAATTAAAACAAACATTTTTTGTAATCTCTAAAAATGTAGTAATTGTACGTTTGTGTCTTATTTTACCTACCAAAACATTACGCCATCACTCAACTACAGATATTACTTAAAATATAATTAATATTTTTAATGTTGAGCTTTTAATTTTTAATTATATAAATTAATTTCGACATAAGATCGAGAGAGTTAATTTATCTGTATGTTTATATGTGTGTGTGTTTTTATATGACTATACTGTGTTTATATGTCACAAAACT
Source organism: Pentalonia nigronervosa (assembly GCA_014851325.1). Lineage (NCBI taxonomy): Eukaryota > Metazoa > Arthropoda > Insecta > Hemiptera > Aphididae > Pentalonia > Pentalonia nigronervosa. The sequence goes on from JACXSJ010000248.1 coordinate 54,502, forward strand.
AAATACCAATAACTGATTTCATTACCACATCAGTTGGTAGTTTTATTTGTATTATTATTATTATTATTGTATAACATTGAATTGATGTCGTAATTACTGATTAAACTAGCTGTTTTAAAGTTCCCATGCATTATCTGATGATTAAACAGCACTCATTATAGAGATAGCAATAACTTTGACAGTCACAAAGTTGCCGCCATTATACAGTGTAGATAATAATCTTTCAATCACAAATTTGTACTCGATCGTATTATCCGCATGCTAATCGTGGTGTACAAGTCGTTTACATCGTGTTTGGTCATATAAATACATGATTATTTTATGTCAAGATTAACAACCTAGTTTTTCGAATTATTTTTTAACTGTAACAATGTCATATGTGAGAGAAATTAAAATTTATTTCGTTTTATTTTAATCGTTTAAAATACCGTTCGGTGTAATATGATGATTACATTTGAAATATATGTACGCATTCGAGAATATATATATATATATATTGTAGGTATACATATTATGTATACTTTAATCCGGGGCTAGTGCGTGAACCTTACTCAATTTATAAATACATTTTAAAAGGATTATTTACATAGCGTTTATATAAAATCAGTGGGAAGATGACGTAAATATACGAAAAAAAATAAAATGTAAATATACATTAAATTCCGCCCTAAATCCTATTAAATAAATTCCGAAATGTATATCGTATATGCGACCCTCTCTGTTATAAGGAGTGTTCAATTATACAGATGGATTCGAAATCGATTGGCGGGGAAACAGCTTTTTGTTGGAATTTTTTCCGTCTGTGTTTAATATATATACGTCTCTCTTCCTTGTCCGTTTTCGACTCGTTATTATTCCGTTGAACAGATTCATGGTCGACTGTGTGTCAAATCAAAAATCGATTACAAAAAACACCCAAACCACCTCGGTTTAACGAAAAATTAATTCACTCCTTCCTACATACCCTCACTCCTGCACAACTCTTGTATCGTTATTTTTCTATTGACAAAAAAAAAAAACAATTTTTTTCCTTTAACCCGTTTCGTAAACTAATGGCTGTCATTAAGTTTTATTTCGTCTTTCCATAGGAAACCGTGTACGATTAATCAAATATCCGGCCGAGTCGTTATCATTTCCGATCCTAGACTGGCGTCTCGCCATGTATATGTGTACGTGTGTGTATTATATATATATTATTTCTATATTATTATTTGCCTCGTCGTATCTCTTAACATACAACCCCTCTGCTCTTTCATCTCCCCTCTTAACGCCAATAAAGCTAACCCAACGTCATTAATCATGAACCCGTCCGGCGACGGCGGCAGTGGTGTGAACCATAAATAAAATAACACTTTAATCTAAAAATAATGGATTGTTACCGGCTAATCTATTTCGATTTTTTTCCTCTTCTTTTTCTTGGGCCGTGACCGGAAATCCGAGTTTTCCAACAAGTCAAAGAACAGATGTCCAAGAATCTCACGAACAAAGACGAAAAGTCAAACTTTTTGGAAAGTTTCGCTTTATACAATTCATTCCCTGAGGATTTCCAATTCTCTGTGCACGTTAAATTATTCACGCGCCAAAACAAGAACAATACGATTTTTCAGGAATTCTTACATTATCGCATCAATAAATACGATTGCGTAACGAAATTATGTGTATTTTCATATACTGCAGATTTCCTTCCTATCGACGTGTTCGATATCAATCGTTTGAGAGTAACGCATATAACTTACAGTTTTGGATGTTATTTATTGTGTTTATAACGATAAATACGCTTCTCTTATAAAACCTATAAATCATTTCGATAATTATATCGCGAACAAAATACAATAAGAACTACTACTTTAATATAATTCTAAATTACTTGCTATATATAGTGTTACTATAACGCGTTATTGCATGTTGCAGAAAATTGAAATGTAAAGACTTCATATAAGAATGACAAAAGTGTATAATAAAGTATTTTAGCGTGCATTTAAATAGTATTTATAGATATCTACGTTGAACAGATAAAAATCCGTATATATTGATAATGTATAAAAAAAATAAAGTTAGTCATACGCAGAACTCTGCGTAAAAAAGCGGTTTACTCAAATTTGAAATTTGTGCCAAAATCTCCTGCGGTGATAACAGATGTCGAGTTAATATGTGAAGTGAAGGTATATAATCTGATATATTTATATACAGTATACATTATTCATATATATATATATATATAATGTACACCACTCAATGTCTATCACTTATATACACCCGCGTGCGCGTGCATTTATACACATTTTTTTTACGGAGTGAAAACCTAATAAAGAAAATAATAGTGAAGAAAAGTAGAAGGGAGAAAAAATAGTCTCGCGGATAATAAATCGTCCGATTCAAATGAGAATCGCGTACGGCGGCGATCCGTATCCGTATCTGATCCAGTAATTAATTGTTGTGTGTTTATAATAAAACAGTGCACGGCGGCAGCGACGGCGAACCTGGAGGAGGACATTTCCATTGGCCGGGCCGCCGTGGTGGACGGGGTCGGGGTCGGTCCCGACAAGCAAATGCACTTAGAGCGGTCAACTATGCAAGGGGTAATAATGTTCCCAAGCCTTACACAATACACACACACGCGCGCGCTCACGCACCATATATAATATATGTATTATACGCATGTGTGCGTGTGCATTTATACGTATACGGAGAGAAGTCTACGACGGCGGCGACCGTCTGTCTCTGTCTGTTTCTTTCTCCGTCTCTCGAATTCCTCTCGGCATTTATCCTCCTCTTCGTTTTGTTTTGTATTTCTTCTTTTTTATTTCTTATTATTTATTTATTGTTTTTCTTTATTATATATATATACTTATATTCCGTATCACGCGGTCTTGGTCGTTAACCGCACATTTATGTTAATCACGCGCGCGCGCGTGTGTGTGTGTGTTTTGTAGCCGATTTTATTTATCGCATACAAACGCGTGGCCGTATAATATATAATAGGGGACGATGCCGCGCTCCGGTGTAGGGAGAGGGTCGGCTGTGGCGAGTTGCACTTGTGGTGGGCGTCGTGGACGGCGGCGCGCATTGAATTCTCGGCAATTGGCGGATGCTGCCGACAGACGGTCAAATTTTTGGACTTGGCGGCGGCGCCCAGGACGTGCGATTTTATTGCGTTTTTTATATCATACCGTGAAATATTGACCACGCGCGTCAATAGTTTGTTTTATATATAATACAACAACTGAACAACACAATAAACCTAACAAATAGATTAGATTGTTTTCACGTAAAATGAGCGTTGAGTATGACTTGTATATGTTTGGGTATGAGATTTTAGTAGTCGACTATAAATAACAACTTTATGCATAAACAATATACGACTTGCGCGAGTGAAACATATTCGAATATAGAAAATCTTCTGAAGATATAATGTATTGGTTATAGCACTATGGCGTGAATTATAATAATATCCGATCCGACGACTTTCGCGCTAAATATTCAATCATTTCTTTATATTATGTTTAAGTATATACGGTTTGCATTAAAACTACATATTATCTATTTATATTATATTTGATGTCTATTTTCTAGTTGATACGTGAATTTTAATGATTTTTCGCTTGCGTTCTGCAGTTAAAAAATACGTTTATAATTGACACGAGACTTGACGTCGTCGTCAACTACTGCAGTGGTGGCGTAAGCGCGGTGGACGTGTGGCTTCAAATATATGTGTATTGAATACTTCTGTTATATGCAAATACCTTAATAAATAATATTATTATCGTACGCGTGTCAGATTTTTCGAATTAACCGCGTGAATTAACATAGTTTTTTTTTTTACTCGATTCAACATAACGTCCGACGCAATCCACCAGATATTTTATAAATTACGAAACGATTGAATTCATAGTCGCTCTGGCGTACGAACGTACCGCTATGACAATAATTATAATAATATATTTATATACGATGTATTATGCGCCATCGACGCGCGATGGCGTTCGAAAACCGCGTGCCACAATCTCAGTCATCGTGGTCGGTGTGGAGCTGGGGGGGGGGGAGAGAATGCGAGCTAAGCTCACTAAATCTTCGGTCCTGTTGGCACCGGGCCACTGTCCGACACCCAATCCTAAAATACCGTCGACGTCGCCGAAAACGACGTCGTAATTAAAAGCCCGCCGCCAAGACCCGTACCGTCTACAACGGGCGACCGGCCGCGGAGAAAACGTCGCCGCGCCGTTGTTTTATTTATTTGGTTTTTTTTATATTTATATATTATTATATATGTGCAGCGCACACAATTATACACATACCCTTCACAACGTATATCATGTGTGTATAATCATTTTTCCCGCCTTCCAAAACACTGCACACACATTCACACGATGTACATAAACTAAAAAAAAAATACCTATATAAATTCGTATACAACGCCCGTGTGCAGTCGTCTCGTCGTGTATAAGTCACCGTACCCAAATAACATTAATTCTCCTAACCGCTGCTGCAGCAGTATATTAGATTAGATGTTTAGACAGCTGGCGTACGGTTAAAAATTCGAATTTTCTTCAATTAAACTCGAAAGCTAAATCATTATTATTATATTAATTTTCATTCAGTACGTCATACTATAGGCAGCTAGGTTACAAATTAAATCGGTATGCATATATGCTGATCCTTCTATATACATGCGATCATTAATATAATATAGAACTGATAATAAATACATTCTGTAATGTTTTTTTTCTAGAAAATATTGACCTTAAAACAATCAGGTTATCCCGAGTTTTTAATTACTCGAACGATTACAAAAAAAAAAAAAAAAAAAAAAAACAATTATTTTCAGGGACACTGTATAGTTAAAGTATTTGCTACGGTGTTTGTTGGCCGTCGCGTCGACGTCATCGGTCTGGCAATTAAACAGCCCATTAAACAACGGGCGCGCGCACGGTGCATCTGTATATGTACAATAATATTGTAATAATAATTTTAGATCTTCTCATGCTGTCCGGCGCAAATGAGCGCGCGCGCGCACGGTATAAAATAATAATATATAGAAATCGGACAGAGGTGAAAAAAGCGTTAAAGTCCCGGACGCCGGTTATTTATTAATGGTTGATTTTTTTCTCTCTTCCCGACATCCGGTCATTTGATAGAAGTATTTTTATTATTATTACTATTATTATTCGAGCGACTTTGTCACTATATTATATACGAGACGCGCGTTTATGTATATTTATATATAGGTATATTATACTATAGTTATGCTGCACTTTTCGGCGCAAAAACACGCTCTCTGTTTCTTAAATATATATAATATAGTCGCGCAGGCCGCTCAATGATTTACTGTTCTTGTTTATTCTGCGTCGTAAATCCTGCTGCAGCTTAGTTTTATTGCATCATTTTTTTTTTTTTATCGACCATAATAATTAAAAAAAAACACACAATATTTGAATCCATCTGTGTTTACGACGAACCCTACGTCCGATTTTGAACTGGTTTACAATTCTATTTCTTTTTCCAACGATTTACGGGCACCCCTTTGTATTTTATGATTTACGTAGACACGTAGTTAAGACTACAATACTATAATATTCTTATGTTCTCAAAATATCGTTTCGGTGTATTTTACACTTCTACCTTATATTTTGTCACCTGTGCGGGCTCCATCTTTTATTAAATATTTTGGCAACTTTCGACTTGGCTGTAAGTTAAACAACTATATTTAAACCTTAAGTCATAGTTATCTAGTATATTCTGTTGTAGTTATAATGATGATATAGCATGCAATATATTTCTAGACTAATAATCGTAGGTACTCATGTAACAAATTTTTCTGTAGATGGTTTATAAATGGTAAAAAGTAAGTTTAGTAAGCAAAGACTTTTACCAAAATCATTATCCCTTTTTATACTTTTTGGATGAACTCTTAATGATTATTTATAATATGCCGAAGTGAATATAATGTGTAGGTATAAGAATATTGTTGTTTTAAAAATTCCAATTTGTTTCCGATTTCACTTACATATGATTAAACGGATTGACTTAACTAAAACATATTATCTTTATTTACCTAAAAGAATAGGTCAATTATATCTGAACGTTATACATACTACATAGCTAGTGTTATCTCATATATTTGTCATAGTCGATTAGCTACTATTTAGAGGTATGTTGAGTTGTCTTTAACGATATAATAAATTGCCGTATGTTAATAAATACTATTTTTATTAATGGATTAAATTATTATTTACTTATATTGTATATACCTAATATATATATTTATATATATGTTCGAGACATTTATTACGCGATATATAAATTTTACTATCTTGATTTTACTATATATAGTTCGTTTGTTAAAACACTTTTATTGGAATATCTTTATAAAGTGCCGCACTTGTTATGGAAAACGATTCCCTCCAATAAGTAAACAAACAAAAAATCTTAAATGATTTCTAAATAAATAGTTGTATTAACATAATGGTTGTTTTATATGGTATGATTAAATGAAAAACTATAATACGTACATAATATTACATAGGTAGGACATTAGGAATATAGAATTACGATCACACACAAGCCATTACATTATTCCTTAATAGAATGCATATTGCATATACCAGAATAATAAACTCAAACATTTTTTATATTTTGTTTATTTAATGTATCAATATTTATTAAGTTTAATAACGTAAAATTATACTAAAAAATACAAAAAAAAATTTACGTCCAGTGAAATTATTTTTGTTGTGTCTAATGGTTACACAAACTTTTTATAATTATTTTTTATTTTAACCAAGTGAAAAAAATACAGAAGTAAATAAAAATTTAATTATTTATACTTTATAGTAATGTGTCAACAATTTTTAAACTATCATTATATTATACTATTATAATATATTCTATTGCTTTATTTTATCTCAAACTTCGGGTAATCAATAATGAGTAATGAAATAAACGATGTTTAATATATATATATAAATATATTGTATTTCTGGCAAGTACTTTTATTTAAAAATATGCAAACACTCAACATTGTCCTATAAACTAAATAGTATACGAGTATAATCGTACTCGACAATAATTACTATAGTTTCGAAAAAAAGATGAAGGTCGACATTCATATTTTCTTCTTTAACAAAGAAAATAATGATTTAACAGTATCTTAAAAATAAGTTGTTGTTTTTGTAATTCATTACATTTCAAATTCTACAACACGTAATGAATTATTGAGTTTCTATACCGTTTATAGGTTAGGATGGTATAGTCTTGGAACTTATTATAATTGAATCGTCTGATTATAATTTTTATGAATTCATGTCTTGACTCTTGAAAGTATAGGTTGAAGACAATAATTTACCAAAATGTGTTTTTATTATGATTTAAAATTATGACACTGCTTGAGAGGTTTTGAAAAAATGTCTTTTCAATTTCTAACCGATTACGGAAATAAAAACAAAATTCTTAGTGTGCAGCTTATTACTATGTTTATTCGAGTGGAAATAGAATAAATATTATATATTAAACCGTAGACATGATTGCGTCAGTGGCGTTGACCTAATTGCGTTGGCGGAGTTTTAAGTCTTAACACGGTATAATATTGTGATACAAGTACACGTAGGAACACGAAATTTATTAAGCTACACCGCACATAATATTATATTATGTACGTACCAATATAGAAATCACGGCAAAAACTTCTGCTGTCGTCTGCAGCAGTGTCGTTGCAGGATGATAACGACGATGAGGATGGACTTACAGGTATATCATAATCTCTACGTATACACGTGTTCTCGCGAGCTGCAATAACAATATAATAGTATATAATAATAATTGTAATAATACAATAAAACAATAACAATGATGACGATAATAATAATAATAATAATAATAATAATAATAATAATAATAATAATGATGATGTTATCGTGTGTATATATCATACATATCATACAGACATTCGAGACGCAAATGCGCGCTACTGATGCGTTTACGAGAGGTGTTATTAATATCCACTTAGGACGGTGACTAGATAATGGGCACCCGCGGTAAAGCGTATATATATACTATATGTAATTGAGCGCAGACGATTTGTATTTTCATAATATTTTCTTCGTATTTATTGTTCCTCAGCGGTAGCCTCGCTTGCACACTGCACATGATGCACATATTTTATATAGTGTCAGTCGGTGTGTACATTAGACCATATACAAATAATAATCATCATATGCGCCTACCTACCGACGGAAATTACAATGCTTTGGGTTGATTCCTATTAATCACTGCTGCCGGTGATGCTGCCCGTGTGCCCAAATAATATAATATTATCTGCCGCCGCCGCCGCCGCCGCCGCGTCTTTATCAAATCTCACTCGGTGGGATGAGCTCGCGCGCGCGCCAACGGCCACGACGGCGGTAGCCTTCTTTTTCTCGTGCGCACGCGCGCGCGTTCGCTACTCCGATAATGACCGCGTGCTTATCCCCCTGTGCTCTGATACTACATCATCTCAAGATATATCTTAATTCGTGTACTACATCCTCCACCAGCTGTATGTTATTATTGTTAGGTATATAATATACTATACATATGATACCGTTGCATTTTACCCGACGAACCGTGAGAAAATCGTATAAATTGACACGTTGACGCGCGATGATCGTCTACAGCGAGAGTAGATGACGTCTGTTCGTCGTTGTATAGTCCATAATAAATATATAGGTAGGTTAAAGTAATAATAATACACGTGAAACCGTATATGGATTGCGCGAAACTTTTTAATGACTGCAGTTTGCTCCGTAGAAATTATATTTCGTATTATAGTATTCGATGACGTGCGATCGACCACGCAATGATGTCGTTTTATGGTGAAGACTATACTAAAAGACTTAAGTATTTAATCACAGTGGCGTTATTTCAGTTTTTAATAGGGGAGAGGCAAAAGTTTTAACCAGCCCATGTGTCTGAGGCAAAAATTATCTTATTTTATTATAAAAAAACCGCAGAGAAGTTAAATAATATTATGGTAGTACCTATCTCAGTAGCGTCATTTTATATTTTTCAAGAGTAGTCGAACAAATTAAATTACAATATGAAATTGCTGAAATGTAATTATAGAAAAATCAAATAATGTTAAATATGTTCCACTTCTTTTTATAGAGGTTTTTTAAAACGATGGATTTAAGAGTATTTGGTTTTTTATTTATAAAAATGTCTAATAATTTATATAATATCAACGTATATATAACTATTTAAACTAAAAAACTATAAATATTAATTATTATGGGTAACAATTATAGTTCTATAGTACTCGTACTTGCACAATATTATATTTCCTCAAAATTAAAAAAATTACAGCTGTATTATTTCTCCAAAAATTGGATTGCTTTTACAATCAGACAAAAGTAAATGCCCACCTTGTCCCCTCCCTCAAATGACTCCACTGTTTAATCCATCGACATATATTATGACATACCCATACAAATTAGTCTGGAAGATCCCTGTAGATCTATAAAATTCAATTGATTAAGAATATTCGTGTAGTTATTGTAAAAATAATTAATTCTTTACGTATATGTGAAAAATATACATGTATTTTTCTTCTGTTGTCGGTATATTCTATTATATTTCAGTATTATATTTTATTCGACACGATAATTATAATGTTATTTATTACTCCTATTTGTATTTTAAAATGTTTTTGGGTGAACTGATTAGTAGGTACTTGATAGTTAATGGTCAGTAAGAAAACATAATTATTATACTCAAGGTAAATAATTGACCAAGAACCCAATGTGTATGCTTATTTTTTTAATTGGCTAATGAAAAAATTGTAAAAATAATGTAATTTAAATACCATTTATTGAATACTATTTTTGTTCATATCATTAAAATTAAATTTCACTTAACATTGATTAAACAAGAAAAAAAAATAAACACATAGAAATAAATTATTTAATGATTTTAACCATTTTAATTACTAAGCGCTGTAGGTAATGCTATAATAATGTTATACTTGTGCTTGTGTATTATGTTTGTATCTATTTTATATATATGATTTTCCATTTATGAAGTAGACCGTATAATCCAAATTAACCAAATCTGCAGTTAAAAATTTCACATTAAAAACCAAAATTAGTTTACAATTAGTAGATAAATAGTAAAACAACTAAAACGATTAAACGTTAGATATAAAAATGATAGGTACATGGGACATCGAGACTGCACTGTGTGCGTTTGCATACTTTATAGTACTTATTTACTATTATTTGTATGTATTATTAATTAACTATATTTCAAAAAAAAATTATTCTGAATAATAGGCAAGGTTCGATTTACTTTTAATAACTGTTTGTACTCATAAAAATAAAAATAAATGAAGATTTTGAACTTTCAAACTCTTTAACTCTTGAAACCTGTCTAGGTTATGTCAGTAATTTATTAATGAATATTTAATAATATCATAGTTTTTAATATTAAAATAATAAACTTTAATAGGTATATGAAACTACAAATGCAATTAAAATAAATCCCTATAAAAATAAAATGTTCACATATAATAAAGAAAATACACATTTTAAATAGATATTTTTCATTCTATATCTAATACTTACTATATAATTTAAAAATCGTATTGATTTTCTTTAAGATTTAAAAGTCATAATGTGTATTTTCTTTAAATATCATTTTTTGTTTTATATTTTATTTGTATTTCTATTTCTATACACCTATTTAATGGCCTTAAACACAATAAATAACAAAATATCCAAAATTGATTTCATGCAGTAAATTTAATTATTTTCCCTCAAATTATTGATAGATTTTCTTAAAATAATATTTTTGAGATACCTATATCTTTTTTTTAAACACTTCATTTTATAACTAATACATTCGTAGCTTTACTCAAATTTGAGAATTAAACTGACAAAAAGTTTTTAAAAAATAAAACGATAATTTTTAAAGTTAGATATTATATTTAAACTTTTGTTAGTGTAAACAGTGTATTAATTTGTGTAATATAGTATATATTAATCCCATTAATGAGTTAAGTTATATTAACGAAATAGTAAATAAAAATTAATCAGACTATTGGTTTAACTTCAATAGACAACGAAACATTAGTAAATTACATATTATATACATCCACTTTATCTAAGTGTATATCCAAACTTGTTTAACTTGTATAATTTGTAGTTATTTCCGATAATTTTAAGAAAATTTGTTAGTAATTCCAAGTGATGAAATCGTTTGATTAACAATATAATAATAAATTATTTTGTATTGTGTATTTGATATTCGTTTCTACATTATATATATGAGTATAAATGTATAACACATAATACATATATGAAAGCAATTAAACTATAAAAAAAATATTTTGAAACTAATTAATTGTTTCATTATTATTCTCTTTAAAAATTTTATGTATAGGTACATTGTTTCATTAATTTAATTACGTTTATAATAATGTTAATTATTTGTTTTATTAACATTTAGCAATATAATTAGCAAAGAACAATCACTTATTAAGTGTAATTATGATCAACAAATGTAAATGTGTATAATATATATTATTATTATTATTAAATAAGTTAATTTATCAATATACACACGTTTTCTTTCTAAGATTTACATTAAAATTCTTTAGATACTTTACTAATCTTATACCAAAAATGTTTATATTTTTATCTCAAATAAATATTTTAAATGTAAGAACATTTTTTCAAAAAAAAAAAACATATTTATTATTATACACAATTTTTTAAACGCAATGCACCGTAAATAAATTATAACCAACATTAAATTTCAAAATATATCTTTAATATATATTATGTTATTAATAACTTTGTAATTAACAGGATAGATTACGTTTTTATTGCATAAAATAAAGATCATGTTAATAAGATAAATGACAAACATTATTTTCAGTACCTACTTATAATATGTCGTACGTATTGGTACCTATTTATATTTATTTAGTGATATTTAAACATTTTTAAGTCATGTGTTTCGGACCTCCTAATTATTATTTATGACTTCTATTTGTAACTTCATGAATGTATAGAATATATTATGTATAAAATAACTGTTGAGTGTGGGCGAATATTGATGCATTCGATTTTAATCTTCAATTATTTATTTTTTTTTTTTTTTTGTATTAAAAAAAGGTGTTACTCTTGATGATTAATAAATCGTTATCAAACAATTAGGCAAATTATAACTATTTTTTTTTTAATTCTTAATTTTTTTTTCTTAGATCGCAAATTATCATTTATATACATATATATTTAAGTATACGAAAATATAAGCCTTAATATTTAAAAATATAAAAATATTTTTATCAATTAGTAATTTATTGATTAATCATAACATTTTTTTGTTATGTTATTATATTAATAAACGCATTAATATATGTATATATAAAGCTATAGCTATAGGTTTATACCCATTTATTATACGCATTAATATCATATAAAAATTTAGTTTAATTAAATTATATACTAATTCAAATTTTTTTTTTTTTGTTTCCGGTCGAAATTTGTTATTCTCAAACTCAGGACCCTATCACTGTAAGTAAACACATTTATATGACCTATTTCTGACTTGAAACCGTATATATTAATTATTGTTGTTTTCGCATTTTTCATCACCTGTTGTTTGACTTGGCTTTTTTCCGGATACAACAGAGCGTGAGTATTGGTTTTATTTAGTATCTATTATAATAATTAATAATAGAATAATGTAGTGGTAAGTGACCAAACTATTTACTAAACATATGTATTATGCAAATCATGAACATAATTAGTTTATTTCAATACATTAGAATTTTTTAATCAATATGCTACTTAGAAATCACGTTTGAACTTCACAATTTCACTATATTATACTGCAGCTGTAATAATGTGCCTTTGTGCATTGTATTGTAAACGGTTTAACGTTTTGAATTGAGCATTGTAATTATCAGTTGCTGAGGTGGTACTTTATTTTTGACAATTTTTAATGTACTTATCTAATGATTGATATTCTTAGCAGTTTTTCTATAATTATACCACATTAACCAGAACGCGTTTTTTCCTTGGCTGCATTTACATAATTTACAGAATTATATGCATATCTAAATGACTACGTACCTATACGGTTAGATTTTATTACTTTAAACGTATTTGTTGACGTGTTAAAATATCGTTTTCATCAATTTTTTCTCTACCGTCGTCCACTATGTAATGCAGTGGAAAAAAACTGATCGATTTCATAAATAATAAAACAAAACGATCAGAGTGGAAACATGAACTGAATAACGTTCCGGTTTAGTAGGTTTAACTGTTGATTAAAAGTATACTTGTAAACATATTTGTTGTAAAGAAATGATAAAATTAATATAGGTACATACGTTATATTATTATTATACTGAATGGAATAATAACTAACTGCAAATGTACGTTTACACGAAACACATGTGTATACTTAATAATTTAATAAAAAAAAATTCCCTAAAACTGTTTGTTTATTGTGTATATAAATACTCCCTCAATGTGTTATATCATTATACGGTTGATGAATCATAATCCTTTAAAATACAAACCGTACTTGAGCCGTTGAGCGATTTCCGTTTTCCTATATATAAATCCGACAAATATATTTTGCTATTCGCGGGAGTTTTGGTTAAATCGCATTAACTTGCAAGGCAGATTAAACGTATATATTATAATATAATATGTCTCACCAGTTGACAACTTTTTATTATAAAATATTTTTGAAATATGATTTTGGAAAATAATTACTGTATGATATGAAAGTTGCAATTATTAGTACTTACTTATACCTATGTAGTTGACCTATAATATTTGAATAATTAAATTTTTAATTTTGTCTTCTTGTTTCTTATAACTCTATGAAAGCCTGCAATATGAAATAAAACTTACTGTTTAATATTAAATTTATGTGAAAAATGAGTATTGCTAGTTTTTATATTTTGCGATACTCATCATTATATTCGAGCTGATTGTGTTAGTAAAGGATGGGTATTGCAGGATATGCACCATGACAAACTCAATTAAACACCATTATATTACATTTATATACATAATTAACTATGTATGGATACTTTTATAAACTACGAAGATAAATTTAATCGTTCACATTGTGTATTCTATTGTTTAATATTTTGATTGTAGACGATATTTTAGAGGTATACATTACAGTAGGTGGGTATAGTAAAGAGTAAACTAAACCCTGTCCGTGACGACAATATCGCTGACGTCCAGATTTTAAGTCCAGTTTATGACCAGTAGTAGGGACATAATATATTGTAATATTATTATTATGTAGTAGTAAAAACTATATTATAATGTATAATGCATATTATTATTAAACGTGTGTATTATAATATATACTACACCCGCGTATTACAACGTGTCCGCAGATGATCGGTCGGTTGTCGATCGTGTAGATATGATTTCAGGTGGGTATTCTAATCTTTCAGTATCTATCGTTTTTAATATTTAAAAATATTTATTTATATATATATATTATTTTATATGCATGTGGATAATATTTAGAACGTTATCAGGCCCCGGGAGACCATTAATTCGGAGCATATATATAATATAATACACACTAGATGACCGGCGTATCTGTATCTGTTATATAATATAATAATATAATATAGGAACGGATAAAACCCTATAGGTACCCGCAGTAATGTACTTATATATTATATTTTATTATATACGAATAAACGTGTATAAACCATTGCAGCGTGCTTTTTTTGTACGTATATAAAAAAAATTATAAAATGTTCTCCGTGATCGAACCGCACGATAGTGTCCGCGGGAGGACTATTAAGAAATAACATAATATTATGTATACCTATATATAATATGTACGTATTTTTAATATTTTTTTTTTTTATTATTTTCCCCCTTGAAATTTGTTCCGCGAGCGCGCGCGCGTGAGAAGGCGTCCGGCCGGGGGCCACGGGGTGGGGGGGTGCGGAGTCGGGTGCGCGTCTATATAATATAACCGACAATTAGAGCGTTAATACGACGGACGGCCGAGATTGCCCAAGGGCTGCCGGTCGGCCAGGGATGGTATTCGGTCAGATCCTCCGCGTCGATAAGAGGTGATGTACGCATATTATGTATAATATACGAAGCCACGGAAGCCGTTTCGGGTAGGATGAGGAAAAAAAATTACTCCCATATAATATATAGTATATATAGGTACCTATACAGTATGTAATGTTTATATGTGTATGTATAATATTATGTTTGTGTGTATATGTATTATATGTGTATTTATGTGTGTGCGTGTGCGTACGCCGTCGTAAGTACTACCCGCCGCCGCAATAACTCCCTCCGGGTCTAGGTTCATGCTAATGAGGACACCTGTCCTAATAAAATTTACATTCATTTTACATAAACATTTTTGTTTTTTTTTCACGTTATAATAACCGCGTTTGGAAAACGTATATAATATACACGCACGCGCGTAACGTGCAGTGTGTGTGTGTGTGTGTGTGTGTGTGTTGATATTATATTATTTTGTTGTACATTCTCGCGAGAAATTGTTGTATATAACAACGGTTTGTACTCATGTTTAATAATATACGGTATATGATGCATCACGCGCGTACATATTATAATATGCAGTTTGTCGCGACTCTTCAAATGCCATCAGTAGACATCACAGTAACTATGTTAACAACTATATACTAGTAGATACCAATGTATAGTAATTTTTGTATTTATTTACATGATACTTTCGGTAATAAAGTACTGCAGTAGCCGCAGCAGATATCACGGCGTTGACATTTTCACCGATTATAAAAACGAGAAGTAAAAAAAAAAACAGCAAAGTAATTATTATATACCCACTTGACGCAATAGAAATTAGACGTGTATGTACGAGTGTAATGCTTATTACATATATGAAGTTGTGTACATTGCAGCACTGTATAGGTACAGCCGAGAAATCATAACGTACAGATGGCGACGATGACGACGATGACTATATTGTGATGTGCTTCTACTTGTTTATATTTATATAATAATAAAGAATAAATATATGATAATATCCATACTACACGCGACACGCGTATATAATATGTACTATTATTATTCGGTGACATTTTTCCACTCCCTTTTGTCGACGCGTTGCAGCGCTCTATTGTACAGTGATTAATACACCGGAATTCGTTTTCATTTAAAAATAAAAGAATTCTTACGTTTTAGACTTACGACGTGTCCCTGTGAAAATTTTAAAAAATCCTAATCGTTTTGAAATCGACCAGAAAAATTTCAGTTTTATGTAGAGTCATCCGCACTCTGTTGGGCGTTATTCTGATATAAACTCAAAATACTCTCACGGAGATAAATGATTTTAATTTTTTTTTCAGTCTGGTTTAATTTTAACTATTTAAGAATATTATATTCTATTGTATTTTAGTATTTGTATTAAAACACTGCACTAGCATTTACTACTGAAACCGAAAGTGTACCATTAGTGCTTATTTAGAAATGCTTTCTATTTAGGTGTATTAATCGACTTTCGTGGCAACTTAACAGTAGGTTTATATTTTAGACAATTTACAGTCGTTATTCGAAATAATTGTTGATGTTTACAAAATTAAAAAGCCCTTAATAGTAAATTTACGAAAATATTCTTTAAATTATAAAAACATAATTATCGTGATCATGTATTACGTATAAAAACAATCGTTAAATAGATATTTGAACATAATAGAACCATAATTATTATTATAGTGACATGTTGATAAAAATATAAAAATTTACGCAATGGAAAAGTACCTATATAGGTATTCGCAGTATTAAAAGTTTACTTGGATATATTAATTATTAGTTATATAGTACCCTCAAATATTTTTCAAAATTTAGTTTTTACATAAAAATTTATGTTCAGTTTTCATTATAGGTAGTTATATCGAAAGGGAGAATAATTGAACATTTCTCGCGTCATTTGTACAAATAAAACTTTTCGTTTGTGTTTTTGAAATGAAACAAGTATAATTTATGTAGAATGTTGTAAATGAATTTGTCAGTTGCAAAAAAGATGGATCGTATTTTTTATACAGACACACACGCACACACAATTCTATATGCATTGCATTGCCAACATTTCATGCGTATATGAATGACCGAGCCGTAATGATGGATTATAAGATAATTGCTCGGGATATATAAAATTAAAACAAAACAAAAAAAAAACCCAAAACAGTAGATGAGGGGATATATAGTATATAAGTATATTCGAATAATATTTTTTCGAATGTATAACCGCCCAGTCGGTTGTCCGTCCAATTAATTTTTTAGAGGCACGGGAAAAAAATAATATAATATATGTAATAAACAATATAAACATGTATTTTCTTTCGGCTCTTATTTTTCCGCGTCCCGCCGCCGCCGTCACCGAAACATTCGGAAAATGTGGTGGTGATCTTTCACGATGCAATGCTCGCACACGTTTAGAATACGAAATGATAAGCAAACTTACAAAACGAGTGCGCGCGTGTGTGTATTTTTTCGGCCATAATTTCTAAAGAATGTGGTTTTACAAACGCGCATACGCGCTCGTGTATTTATACACTATAATATATAAATGTCTGTGTGTGTTGTGTGTTGTGTGTGTGTGTGTGTGTATATATATGTGTGTGTGTGTGTGTGTGTGTATATGTGTGTGTGTGTACACGTAATATTTACATACCACGTTCTCAGCGTCTACACACGTAGGATAAACTTTTTTCGGTAGGCGTCATCGTTTCTGTGTTTCTGTATATGGCCGAGGTAAAACAATATATAATATTATATATAAATGTTGTGCGAGTATAATTTTTTTTTATTATTATTATTATTTATATATTTTTTTTATTTTTATGATATATGTTTCCTCGAGTTTTCTACCGTAGTGCTCACCATAATTCAGATCCACCGCACAGATATCCGCGTATAATTTATGTGTGTTCAACCAACACGGTAGCCTACGAGACATGCGTGGAAATTACGGCGGGGACTCTTATCACGAATCGAGATTTTTCGACGTTGTTTGAAATTGGCTTCTAAACACACACACACACTCGCTGCACGCACGCATACACATACATATGAGTTTATTTTAAATAATATTATCGTATAATACATATATTTAGAATATGTATATACATAAAAGTGCGTATGTGTGTAATAATAATAATAATAATAATAATTTTATTATTATTATACGACGCTCGTATATATGTTTAATATGTATACGATTATTGCGTTCGCGGCGTAAGGGATGTCCTTAATTTTTGTTCACCCGAAATTTATGGGCTCATGACTTTCGGCGCTGTCGGCCCGGAACACGGGTGCCCATGGCGTATATAGATAAAGATTTTAGCGACATAAAAAAAAAAACTTTATGTTTACTAAAAATATCTAAGACTTGTATTTTATTTTCCCGACCATAATATAATAATGACGTCCCCAGAATAAATTAGAAGTCGCGATTAGGAGTGTTATACGGTGTTTTCAAAAATAAGCGCAGAGGATTTTAAAAGCCCACGACATTTTATGTAAAAATAAACGTGCCACTTCATGTTTATCAAACATATGTATAAGTTTCATAGGTAGGTTAGGTATATCGTAGGTATATACATATAGGAGTCGATTTCACTCATTATTCCTGTATATTATTGTATTCCTGTACATTATTCCATAATGTCTGTATAATGTTAGTATATTATTTTATTATTATTATTATTATTATTAATAATATTGTAACGTTATACGAATCTCAATAATATATAGACATTAAATATTTAATCTAAAATAAATGCCAACATAATCGCGTATTTGGTGGATGATAAAAATACCAGCGAAATTATATATTTAGACGTAATAAACATATTTCAAAGAACGAACAATTTATTAGTTTATAAATTAAAATGTTAAAACATGTATTTTTTTATGTATAAAATATGTTCTTTAGTGTGCACATAATTCAAAAAAGACATTTATCAAAAAGAAAAATGTATATGTTTTGAAAGTTTATATACATACATACGTCATAATATTATTATCATTAACCTACAATCATTATTATCTCCATGTTTTTATAAATGTGTTTTTGTATCTTATAGTTTATATATTATATATAAAGGTATATTGTATAATTGTATATGTATATAACGTATGTGTTCGGATGTTCCTATATATAAACTGCTATACTCGAACGTAGTTATGGGTTATGAACATCAAATTGCCGTACACTAAAAACAATATAATAATATCATAATATTGATGTGTATTATAACTAATTTGTGTAATGTGTTTTGTTCCATGTGGACGACTCGCCCGTTCCCGAATGAATTCGGACATGCAATCGCGTCTGTCTACTGCAGTATGTGAGTATTATACATCCATATATTATTATTCTTTAATACGACTTATGCATTTAATTTTTATACCAAGTACATAATATGTTTTGATATAAAAACGATATTATTATTATCATCATTATTACCATGTACGGTATTTACAATACACTGTAAGAAATTAATCAATTGAAAATGCGCACTTACATGTGGCGAGGGAGTGAGAAGGAAAAATTTCTACCCATACCCGCGTTGCGATCACCGGAACTTTGACCGACAGTTTCCTCACACACACACCGACGCACTGTTGAATAATGCTAATTAAAATCGGCCTGCCATTGTTTACAATTAATTATCATATTTGTATAATATGAGTTAAGCGTATTAAACAGTTTAATGCGATACATCGTGCAGGTATATATATATATATAATATACAGTCGTAGTTCGTGTGAGTGTGGGGGAGGGAGAGGGTTTGATTATCATATATACCGTGTCAGGACGTGTTACAGTTTATGGGTTGTTTTCGTTGGAGTGCAAGCGCAGACTTGTAAAGTTATTGGCCTAATGTAAAACACCCCCACCACCGACATCCGGGTTCATGGCTTTATCCGGCACGTGTTTTGTGGTCAGTGTAAAATAATAAATATTTAAAAATGCATATTTCGATAGTATTCACACCAACCGTATATTATAAAGTGTTAAGTGTACAATATTATACCTATAGCGTAATATATTTATACCTTTATGAATGTTTTACATAATATGTAGATCGGTGGATATATTATGTGTATGGTATCGTAACTATCAAAGCTAGCCCAACTATATTGCAACCGATGCGCGGTGGCCTTAAAAGCTTAAAACTTACCCACCGCTGTTACCTTAATATAAGTAATTATAGTGTTTCAATATTTAAAAAATAAAAATTTAGTTTACATTTCTAGAGAAAACATTTTATTCTCAGTTGATCTTCAATTAAAATAAAACTCTGGTTGCAGCTAATGCGTGACTTACCTATAATTATTGCTACACCCCTGTGTAATGTAGGTACACTATATATTTTAAATTAAATTTAGTTATAGTAAAAAAAAAAAAAATAGAAAATAATCATATATATATATATAGGATGATTCGCCAAACATGCTCACCCCCATATTTATATACTTAAAGACCATATTTTCAGATTCTTGAGATTTTCGTACTACTTAAGGAGTGTCCTATGGCAAAACTTCTGTTTTTCAAATGAGAACCCACCTGTTTTACTACAAATTATTCAGTGTTTAGTTTTTTTAAAATTATTAACGTGTTTAATTCAAAATTCGATCGAGTAGTTTTACAGTTATTGAAATGTTTATATTAAGGGTAAATGATAATAGTCGTTATAAATAGTAAGTATTATAAAAATATAAAATAGATGTCATATTGGATCTAGTATTTATATTATACTTGAACCATTTTTATAAATCATAAATATTGATAAATTATTATTAGTTTTTAATTAATTATTTATAATTATTAAATAATTATTATTAATTACTAATATTTTCAAATTTTCATAGCCACCCCATAATTCTTTTCAAACCCATTGTCATGGACCTATTATCCTTAGTATACAAAGTTAAATAACTCAAAAACTATTTGTTCAAATTTTGATTTTAATACGTCAAAGTTTTCAGAAAAATTGTTCGTTTAAAAATCTGAAAAAGGGTGTTCTTGTTTTAAAAATTAAAGTTTGTATCTCCACGGGGCACTTCTTTAGTAATACAAAAAATGTCAAAAATTGATTATTAAATTAAAAATGGGGTTGAGTATGTTTGTTGAATTATCCTGTATAAGCTTTTACGGTATATATAGTATATTTAGTTACAAATATGAACCCATAAGTATTTCGTTATTATTATGCTTATATGTTTAATACTTTCCCGCACATGAAAATAATTTTTGTAACGTCTCACTAATTTTGTAATGGAGTTCGACTTTAACGTTCATTAAAAATTATTATTTCGCCCACGGCAGTATTTTACTTCACGATAATATAATATGTAATTAAAATGTATTCTCTAAAATACATATAGTTTGTGCGATATTTTTTGCTATAATTTCCGGCAATTTAACAATAAACCTTTAGATATAAATCACTGTATATATATATATATATATATATATATATGTGTGTGTGTGTGTGTGTACGTCTATATATATGTACATACGTAAAACGTATATTACAATTTTAAATTTTATTATAAATATAAAATAATTGAAATAACTAAAACAAGTTTATGAAGAATAGGCTCATTTTAATATATTCAAGAATGTTTTTTTTCCATACAAAAATGCAATAAACCTGAAGAAAAAAATTATTTTAGAATACCTATATTTTCAAGATTGCGTAACTAATTATTATTGTTTAGACTTATTGTATAACCACGAAAAATTAATGACTATATCCATCATGATAACTTTCTAAAGTAAATCAATGTGATCATATTATATATTATTATATGAAGCAAACATTTAAGTTCATACCTTAGTAGTTATAATATACACGGCTAAACCTTTTTTCCGGGGGACAAGTTATTCTGAATATTATAATCGCAATAATATATGTGTGTAGGTGAAATTATAATAACAATAGTATATATATAGTAATATACACCAAACCAGAGGTCATATTAATATGCATGCCGCCACCATCACCACGATAGCCGTTAACGTTATAACAATTATTGTTATAAGTTCCCGAGTTTCCACCGGTAATTGTCTCTAATATATCCCCCGGAGTAACCTATTTATTGCATATGATGCATTATCACCTGTTTTTTTTCTACCCTGCCGCCCGTTTTATGAAATCACCTGTTACTACAATTAAAGTCAAATTCGATAACTCGTTATTAAAAGTCATTAAGCGGACGGTTTGCATTTTCTCCAACAGCCATGCAGGTGTCTCGAGTTGTCTCGTTCAAACAAACAACCACAAAAAACAAAAAAACCGAAAATGACCACTTGTAATAATTATATACCAACCCATACGCATAGTATGTTTATCTTTTGTGTAAATCACTGTGTTTAACTTTATGACAATATTTGATTTTTTTCCGTGCTAAAAAATTACTGTACACATAATTATTATTAAAACGTCGTTTATTAGGCCGTATTTTTTTTTTTTTTACTTTCACACCTCGCCTTTTCTTGTTGCAATTCTGTACAGTGCACTTTAACGCTACAGCAAGCATAACTTAAATATTTTTTTTAAAAATCAAACGTTATTTTTCTCGATTGCTATTATGTTTACGATGTGCCCGCATATTATGTATAATTTTTATACAGTGTATCAGTGTATTTGATATTAAAATCGTTAGCCCGTACGGTTAGTACCCTTCATGTATGGTTTTCGATTGTTTTACAGCACTTTATGGTACTTATAACCGAAAAACCGTCACAACAAAAAAAAAACGATAATTTTCCGAAGGATGCAAAAGCACCTGCCTACCATCAGTGCCTGTATAATAGTGACAATGTGACATATAGTGTATACATGTTGTTGTTCGTGCAAAAATTAAAATTCCATTCTTGATTAATGTTATATATATACTGCCAACATACTTCACCACGTTAAATACATTTGTAGCAAATAGTTGAGTGTATGATATAAACGAGTAACGACAGGATATAAAATCATATTTATTCATCGTGAATTCTGTTGTATATAGTATATAGTATATTGTATATAGTATACTTGTACGTACAATATACACGAGTTATTCCCATCGACGTCATATGTATATAAGTATAATACTTATGTGTACATTTCAAAAATTGCATAAACGATTGACTTCATATCGGTTTGTGCATATTTAAGTTATGCAAATGTTTTCTACATAATATCTGTTATATTGGTCGTTGTCAAACATGAATAGTATAATCGTTCATTTTATTTTTTTAATGTGTTAAGAATTTTTTTTTAAATCGTCCAGTACCTTATGCATTTTTTCAACGTCAAATTATGTTTCTATTACTCAATTCTACGAGTTTTACGCATAGAAAATTATTAAAATGCGTTTCCTAACACATTTACATAAGTTTATAAGTTTATACAAGGATGGAAAAAATTTTCAGTGGAAGGAGGAGGATTAAAACTAAATTATATAGTTTCATAATATAAATTTTTTTAAAAAAAAAATGTATATTTAAAAAATACATCTAAATAAGATTTTTATATGCATTACATGTGTGATAAATTCATACAATTTTAAATTAAATATTTTTGTAGTGCAAAGTCTAACAGTCTTCTTTTTTCTTTTCCAAAACGATTGATCACATCATCTATATTGACTACAATTTGTTTATGTACAGTATAAATTGTACACTCAAAAGACTAAAGAGCCTGATTGGTCTGTTGAGTTTCATAAATAATTTTTCAATCTTTTCATAGTAGAGAATGTGAGTTCTGGTGTTTGAAGTTGAAACTGGTAATGTAGCCGATAAGTTGAAAAGAAAAGGAATTTGGTTCAAAAATATGTTGGTATACGTTTATCTTTTGATCGATAAAGTAATAATAATAACTTTGTTCATAGGTCTTAAGTACAGAACACGATAACACGCACATACTAACCAATATTTGTATCGTGTAACGATAAAAGTATAGATAATAAATAATAATTAACTAAACTATGTGGGTGTGACACATGTCACCAATTATAGTACCATACTACCATGCCGTGTTTCGGGTAAAAACCACTATAAGGATAGTGTTCAATAAGTTATCGTCATACGTCGATAAATCGTTTGCGACATATTTATTATACATAACAAATGCCAACAAAATTCGTATTCGCACGATTATATATTTATATATAATATAATATGTATTATGTATAACAATATAAATATAACATACAGTTACCATATTATAAGGTAAACATGGACAATTTTTTTATAATCAGTTTAGTTTTATAAATTAAATTCGTTAACTACAAAAAAAGTTTCAGAGGGGCGTTAAACCCCAAACCCCCCTCCTCAAATATGGTCTTGGATTTATAAATTTAAAACTGTTTTAACTTAGACACGTTCACTATAAATATTAAATACCCGAAAGACATTTAATAATGAATATATAATGCGTATATTCTATAAAATTTAATGTTCTAATTTATATGTTTAGTGTACACTGTCTTTTATAAAAAAAACACATGTTTTTAAATTAAGAAATGCAAAAAGAACATCTGTTAAAAGATATAATTATTCAACTCAAGTAATCGTTATTTTAATACACATTGTACATAATATGCATAGTACGCATTTACCACCAACTAAGGTTTTTGTTTTTCGGGACAACGGAATAATAATCTCCATATCTGTATTATATATTATTACTCATCAACTATTATGGAGTACAACCATAGACACAACTAGGATGGTGCTTGGGAATGCGTTAGCAAATAGTACTCTATGTTAGCACCCTCTGAAATTTTTGTACACCAAAAATAATTTGAAAAAACAGCGGTTTCTTTATTTTATATATAAATTTTCTTTTATTTAACGCTTTTATTAAAAAAAAAAAAACTATTCAAAAAAAGGATTTTCCTAACTTTAATAAGTTAATTCAAATTTCAGTTACAATTCCAATAAGTTCTGTAACATGTGAATGCAGTTTTCCAAGTGCAATGAATAATACCTAATTAGTTAAGATCTATTTTAAATATTTAAAGGAACAACATAAAAACAGAATCAGTGTTAGATAAGAATAGCACAAAAACATGAAATATAGTTTTGAAATTATACATTTATATCACTATTATGGTTGTTATAACTTGTAAAATATTAAGTATATAAATGTTATATTATCATAAGACAATTATTTACTTTGTAAACACATCGCGGGTTAGTGAAATAGATATACATAATTTTAACACCCCTTAAAATTTAGGTCTAGTTGCGCCTATGAGTACACTGAGATTCGACATATTTTTATGAATGCAAATCAAATTGTACGCTGGTTATAAAATACACTAGTTTTCTCTCGACAAAGGTTATGGAGTTTAATAAGTACGTATTGCAAACGTACATAATAATATTGTGATGTGCACATATTATACGCGTCATCCTTTGTGAATAATCGCCGCAATATACGATAAAGATTTTAAAAAATTTTCTATTCGCATCTCATGCGGGCGCGGCGGCATCCACTAAATATTTATATACACAAACGCGCATTATATACATACGATATTATATTATGTACGATGCACATATAAATAATAATATATACATACCCGGTGGTGAGTGTAATCTTATTACTATTATATTCCTCCCGAATCGTTGACGGATTTCGGATAACCGCGTCTAAGTGTGCCGCGGTCGCTTTCATGTTCCCGAGACGGGTCGTGTGTACAATATAATATATAATATAATAGGAGCATACACACCACGGTCATGGTAGGTACCATATTATTATTATTATTATTATTATTATTATTATATTATGCGTATATATTGTGATCGACAACAACACCCGCTGCAGTGTGTCGTTTTCGAATAATAATTGTAATCCCGTTTAAACCTCAGGCCGCACGTTATACCGCGTGTAACATGATGTGTATCGTATATATTCGACATACGTTTTGAAGATCGTCGCGCCGATATCCCCCATTTATATATAATATTATAACAACTCTTCATTTCGGCCCATTGTCGACGCTACAATATTATATCAGTCTTTGGCCGCGACACACTTTTGTGCAGTGTGCAAAATCATCCACTGTATACCGAACGGATGACAAAAAAAAAATCAAAACAAAACATCCCCTCGTGCTCTATAGGACTTTTTTTTTTCTTTTACCGCGCCGAATATGTCATCGCGCACGGGGCGCTGAACTCCAATAATAGGGCCGCCGCTAGGAAATGAAACCGACAAAGGTTGTATGTTACAGGGGCACCGTGCGCTGTGATTTCGCGTTCCCCTTTTGAGAAATCTTCTCCGTTTCGTTAAAACGGTATGAAATCCGCTTAAAAAATTAAATGTCCGTCGTTTATTGTGTCTGTATACAACGTGTACACTGTCGTCTCTCTCTCTCGCGCGCGCGTGTGTGTTTGTGTGTTTGTGTGTGCGCGCGCGTATACATATTATATATGCGTATGATCCGACGCTGCTCCGCCGCGACGAGACCAGTTTGCGGAGGAAGCAATAAACCACCACGCGTTCAGCCGGTTATCTCTCAGCAGTCGGCACTCTATTGTATATAATATAATATTATATTATATACCTGTACACGCCGAAGCACGCGTATATGTGTATGTGTATATACGTACATACGACCGACCGTCCGCGGGGATAAAAATCGTACAGATTTATCGAGCCCGGTCCGTACAAGTACACAGGGCCGCACTCGATTTATTGAGATCCGTTCGGGTCTTCGGGAGGTCTGCGCGAATCGTGTGTGTCTGCGCGCTCACGTGTGTGTGTGTGTGTGTGTGTGTGCTATGTACACTAGTCGCGTAACTTATGCGATTCGAAATTCAACACCGAAAATTTACCACCTCGTCGCCGCCAAAATTAAATATAAATTACGTTTTTTCCCTCTCATTATGCGGTTGTATGCACTCACGGATAGAAAAAAGAAATAAAGTGTAAATTTTTAATTGGATATTATGTAAAGTGTAAAAATAATACGTGAACGCGTTTCATCGATCGGTGTTTTAATTCACAGTATATTATATACTTATAACATTATATTATCTTGCAGTACGATTCGAATGCATATAAATATTTATTTGATATTTTCAGTGCGTACATATTATACTTACACAGAGTACATAATATGCGCGACAACGTTTATAATAACAGTTGATATAGTATAAACGATTATGTTATAATATTATTATTATCTATATAAGCGTGTCGTCCTGCAGACTTTAATTGAATTTCCTATAGGTAGTCGTATTTTGCCGTGCCGTGTGCAGTTGCTATAAGACGTTTTAATTATTCGAAAATATTTTATTACTTTGCGTAGTATTATGTAGCGTGTGCTGCACGACGATGGTTATAATGTGTGTGACTTGTTGCTCGGTGCGTTTAATTGCACACTCACTTTGTAGAGAAAACTAGCTGCGTATAAATTGCATTTTGGGGGATATTAACGACGTGCAATTTGCTACAGATGATAGCCTTGTGATTTACCGGCTGCGCTTAATTGTGCGGGTAAAAAGCGCACACGATGCAAATGCACATTCAAACCGCAACAATGCAGCTACAATATATAATATACAACAGGAAACTATACGTCGGGTGCCATAATTCGTACAGCCGTTGCATTTCAGGGGTGTAAGAATATTTAACACTATGTATATTGTGCGCGTTATGCGCATAATGCACACAATTTATTGTGCATTTAAGGGGTGTATTGCAGCAAATTTAGTATTTTCAGAGTCGTTTTAAAACGTCAAAATAACTTTCTATCGATTGATATTTCTCTACGCCCCACCACGCTAATTGTCGATCATATATACAATATTATGCATATTGTTATCAATAGATACATAATATTGTACGTATTATAATGACTATACAAATTACAATATTCAAAACTGAAAAATCATTATTCAAATAAGCTGGTATTTATGTCATATGTTCGATTTTTCTCGTACATTTAACCAATTTATTGCTATCCCTTGTTTTATAGTCATGGGCTCTTGCAGACTTTTTATTCGATTCCTGCTGCATCTGACGCAGTTTTTCCGGTATCGATCCTAGAAGTTTTAAATTTGGATGTTCCGTGTAGTACGAGGTCGTGTAAGTGGTGTGACTTTTGATGGGCATCGCAGACCTCAGCGATTCGTCGACAAAAGCACGTCTGGGGCAGATATCAGCCTTTGCCTTAGAGTCAAAATTACACGGTGGTGGTTTGTAACTGGCTCGGTGCACTGATGTTGTTTCCATCGGTACTGGCGACACTGTGTAAGTACTCGAAGGGCGTCGCCAAATGTTTGTCGCAGTGGGACGACGATATGCGTTGCCAGTGGTTGTCTCCGTTTCCATCGAAACATTTATCAGCGACCGCCGCACAGGAGGGGTGACCGGTTGAGCTGTAAAAATTAATATTTTCAACGTTTTATCAATGACATTACATTGCATCATGTGACGTATATGGACATACAGTGTACATATTATAAATTATTATTTAATTATGACATTGCAAAAGTCCGTTGTAGCCGTGTCTCAGTCGAAATACCTATAATATATTATATATTTTAGCGCTCAGTTTTACAACTTTTGACGATATGTGATTTTAAACTCTCGTGTATAATAGGTTATTTACCAGCACGCACCACTATAATATTGAAATATTCTATTTACTAAAATTGTGATTTTTGAAATTCATAGATCATGGTATATATAACATTATATTAAAAGACCATATTTTCGGTATTTTAGGTCATTTAAAAAGCAGCGAAACACTTGGTTTTTTTTTTTGTCAAAATATAGGGCCTCCCTTTATCCATTGTCATTGTTGTATTAAGCTTTGAAAGAATTATTTTTGTAATCAGTGAATAATTGTAATGCAGTCATATTCAAACCATGTTTTCGAATCACCATATTTTTTCTCGTGTGTATTACTGTAGGTTATGATTTTATGAAATATATACGTACTCGAGTGACATTAACACGATGAATGAAATTAATAATATATTATATACATATAATAATGTTAAAAATGT
>JACXSJ010000249.1:0-20686 GCA_014851325.1 Pentalonia nigronervosa
TATATACAACGCAATGCTGCGTTTATCCTATTTCTCCCTTACCTGGAAATTCTCAGAGATAATAATGATCCAAAAACCCTACAAACCTCCCGAAAAAGTAACCTCTTATCGCCCTATAAGTTTACTCCCAACATTATCTAAAAGATAACTAAAGTAAAGATAACTAAAGTAGACTTAAAAGGCAATGGTGTAGAGATCTTCTTTAATAAGTGAGCTTAATAAGTGCTGGAGGTCGCTACCAGGTAACACCTTCAAACCTCAAACTAATTATTTATTTTATTACTTATTTATATTTATATGTACATTTTTTTTTCTCTCTTCTCTCTCTCTTTTCATTGTTACTCTGTCACATAGGGTGTTACCATTGGGTATCTTCCCTAATCACACTACTCATGCTATTTTAACTTCACTCATCAAACCTACTCATTATACCAACTCTTGTATAGATTGTAGATTTCTTAAATAAAAAAAAAAAAACTTGTAACTCGCAATTTATAAACGTTTCCAAAATTTGAGGCCGTCAGTCGTATACTTCTCTCTGCTCTCCATAGGTCACTTTCAGACTGATTTTTCTATTGTTTTAATTTCCTCGTTGGTCTTTGATAAACGCTCTAAAAATTGTAATTTTTTAATATTAAATTCTTTTGGTTCCATATCTAATATTTGAGGTTCTTCTTGAATACATCCATAGTCTCTGTCCGGGCCAACATACGTTTTTTTAGTAGACTTAGTAGTTCCAAACAGTTGTCGTCTTTTTAATTTAGTTTTACGCTGTTCTATAAAACGTTTAGTAAATACACCTGGACATGCTTTTGTCATTTTTTTGTGTAGTATACTTATATGCGATGGACCTGTATTCAAAGAAGTTAGAGCAATATGACACTGTGTTTGATAAGACCCTTTTAAAGAAAAATTAATACGCTTTCCACCTACATATTTGGCGACTACACTATTATAATTTTCGACACAGTATTATTGACATTATGAATTAAACTTGAAGAATGGTGTGCCAATAAATTTCTTGCAGCTAAAATGTCATTCCAAAGACCGGATTTTTCCAAATCGGGCACTAAATTATTTTCATTGTCTTTTGGACCCATACAAAAATATTGAGCACAATGTGTATGGTATCCAAATACATCGTAAAGACCATTCAAAATGTCTGATTTTAATAATTTTATTTTTTCGGTTGTATTTGTCTTCATTTTACTGCGAAACTTTATGGCTTCCGTAACAATATATCGAAGACGAAGTAAATTATTTTTTAAAAAAGTTCTTTGAACACCTGGAACAATATTCCTATTTGTACACTTGCGTCGACCAGCTATTTCACGAAGTTGGTTTATATAATTTCTGAGCAAATGATTTGTACACTCTATTTTTTTTTATATTCAAATCCGGTTCATATTATTTAATTGAATTCATGTTCTTCATCACACTACTGTCACCATCTCCGATTAACTTGTCATATACATATTATGTTGTGTATTGGAATACTCTCCTTGAAGCCTTCAACTACTATACTTGATTCCATAGAAGTAGAAGTACTATTCCAATTTTTATAGCACACGTGAGATCTGGGTGGTTCATTTTGTTGGGAAGCACGAAGACAAATAATGCAATATTTATTTTTAACGCCAACAAATAAACATTTTTTTTGTATTCCATCCAAATATAGAAGCGACACCAGATAAAGCATTATAATTGCTTTTATATGATCTTTTTGACCACGCCCCATCTGCAATTACGGTTATCAAGGGACAACCTTGTTCATCTACGTCTCCGTTTTCAATTGCAATTTTTGATTCCTCTTGTTCACCTTTTTTCATCTCTTCCAAACTTACACTAAATATATTTTGACTAACTTCCTCATGAATATTTTGATAAGTAGGAAATTACATACAATACATATCAAGTATACCACAAAACTCTTCCAATTGGGAATATCCTTGTCCCGTGTTTAATATGGCAGAGGTAACCGCTGTATTTATATTGAATCCTTTTCGTTCGGGATCTTCTGAATGAATATTTTCTATCGCACCACACATGTTACATTTAAAAACAAATGTGCTAAGAAATCCATTTTTTTTTTCATTTATGATTTGCAAGTTAGAAAATGTACAGTCAAACTTATTGTGTCGTATACTTTGAATTACCTTGAATAAATATGCTATATCAACTATCCTTCTGCCTTGTAATACATATCTATTTAAAAAAATATTAAAATAAATATTCTATTTTTACTTTAATTGTTGAGCTAAATTTTTGTAAAGGCTAATAAAAAATAAAAAAAATAAAAATAATATTCTAATAAACATTAATAACTTACTCTTCTGCGTTATTATCATGTTTATCGATACTACTAATCTGTACGTAGAATGAAATATATTACTATTTATATGTGACATATCTGCATCGACTGCATCATCCGTATTTCTTCTAAATAATAATATAAATATTAAAAATTAATAATTATGATTAAATAATTATAAATTAGGTACCTGCTATCAACTCCATCATTATTTCCTTCATTATTTTCATTTGATATATTAAAATGATCTAAAATCTATTGCAAAAATCAATGAATAAAAAATAAATATATAATAAATACATTATAAATTATAATAGTAGTAATTTATAATACTACCTATAGGCTATATTACTAATTTTATAACATAAAAAAGTATTATTTATAATTTATTATACAAAATAACTTATAGATACTTACCTGAATATCGTTATTCTCTAAGATTCTAGTATTTTTAGAATGTAAATTTTTCAAATTATGCCTTAATTTTTTCTGTGGCGCAGATACTTTTGGATGTGTTTTTTTACTAAATCGCCAACCACGCATTTTTATAATTTATTATTATTTGCAATTGCATATAACGAACACAAACTATAAACTGAATAAACTGATTACTAACAGTATACTTACTAGTTATTATAATCATTATTTTAATAACTAGTATTTAATATTTATAATCAATGCAATGCAATTATTAAATATAAAATATAAAATATAAAATTAGAATTTCAAAGAAATTCAAACTCGATAACAATAGATTTCTTATCGCCCAGACGCGGACGAATGAGACTGACTATATTCTATAGCACACGTACGCGCATGCACAGGTCAACTTGTACACTTTCAAAAATATTTTTGTACACTCGCCATAATGAATAATGCTAATAAGATGGCGAAAAATTAACATACTTCTAGTAATCCATTTTCAATTTTTAAAAACTATTTGAATTCGTCAACCTCTTTTCTATGATTTGTAGGAAACAGATTTTGGAAATTTTGGAGAGTTTACGTAGTACAGTTCCAAATAACTTCACTTACTTTCTCAAAATTAACTTGTTCTTTTAAGTGATAGCAAGACAAAAAAATTAAAAAGTTCTTCCTACAAATCATAGAAAAGAAGCGAACAAATTCAAATTAGTATTGAAATTTAAAATTGGACTACTGGAAGTATGTTTATTTTTCGCCAGCTTATAGGTCTAAATGCATGAAAAATCCTATTGTTTAGAGCCGCCTTAATTAATATTTATGCTTACTGATTATACTCACCGCTTCTACTACAAAATTCTTCCGGAATCATTGCAATATCTGTAAAATTACTCTAATTATATCTATTATAATTATTATTTATTTAATAAGATTCCAATGATTAAATGTAAGACTTAATCAATGTACCCGAATAAGATAAATAGAAAAAATGATAAAGGGCAGATTTTTTAGATTCTAAGTGAAGCATTGATTATATACATATTCATTTTACAATCATGTGATTTTTTTCTTTGTTCAATTTTTGGGGCATTAAAAATGTTTAGATTTATTTACAATGTGTTTTTTTTGTCTGTCATCACTTTTTAAGGCAGTAACTATGCTTCGATTCTACAACATCTAATGAGGTAGAGTAATACATTTAGAACGGTATATAGGAGCCAAAAATAAAAATATTTCAATAATTATCAAAAGTTTCGGCTAAAAAAATAAATAAAAAAGGGAAACACCGGAATTTTTACTCAAAATAAACTTATAATATAAACATTTTTTTTGTGGGTTTAATATCCGTAAATTCATAATGTTTTCATTAGTTGTTTTTATTAGTATTTTTAGACAAAATCAAATTATCATTTTTCTCAATAAAAAATATGTCCTTTTTCAAAAAAAAAATTAAGTATATTATAAGGTTTATCATTTTGTGAAAGTATAAATTAAAAATAAATAAAATAATAAATACGAGTATATGACTGTAATATATTTTAAGAACATTGAATTATTTGTTATTTTCGACAATCAGTTAGCATCCAGAAACGACAAACGATAAAAATAGAAGTTAGTGTAATGTACAGTGAAAAAAATAAAAACTTATTCATAGTTAATGGATATAAATTTCATTTCAATAAGTTTTTAAATAATAATATTCAGAGATGGGCATGTCCAGTTTAGATTATTATTTATACAATAAATTTCGTACATTTTTTTTTAATGACTTTGACTGATATCATTATGTACTATTATTTTCAAATTTGTTTTAACTATGATATTTTGACTCATTTTTGGAATGATTTGTATTATTATAGCACACAATGTTCTTTGTATATATATATTTTTATATTGAATTCGTTTTTTTTTTTAATTCTGCGCACACAACTCAACTGTCATGAAAAAACCATGCACAAAATTCCACTCTGTCGTGAAAAATACACGCACGCAATTCGACCTAAGCAATGATTTTCGCATGCAACTCGGAGACACTAAAAATTAAATATTGCATATTCAAACATAAACATATGACTTTTTATGTAACAAATTTAATATTTTTTGCAATTCAAAAGTTATCTTTAGGACTTGATAATTTTAGATAAGTTTATTCTTATAATTCTATGAAATTAAGTCAGTATAATCTATATAATATTATTTTGGAACATTTAGATTTATAAAATTTGAATAAATATTATTATTCATTTTATAGTTTCTAATATTACTCACCGAATTCTTTTAAAACTTAATTGGGTGTCATTTGAATATTGTAAGCAATTAAAAAAAAAAGTATGTTATTTTGCTGTGTTAGTTAAATATTTTTATATTAAATATCACAGACAAACACAAATAATGATAATATAAACACATTTATGATATGCAATTTCTGGTATAAAATACAACGAATTACTAAAAAAATTAATTTAAAAAAAAATTTAAAAGAAGAATTTTCTTACCATTTGTTTTTAGTTCCTTATATACAATTGATTCATACAGAATTTTGTATGCTAAATAAATAAATATTTGAATTATATTTTTATTGAAATCTTTTATTACATACGTCATATGTATTTTTTTATGTATATTATTTTTTTGCTGCACAAAATTTTATAAACCAAATAAAAAATTCATTAGAACTGTTTCTATAATCTAATAAATAATTCTGACTCAAAAAAGAATTTTCATATATTTTTAAACGGCTATGAACACTGGTTAAACATATTATTATTATATTAATATTATTAGCGTATTTAATATAAATATATTAAATACGCTAATAATTTTTTTTTTTTTGAATAAGTTTGATAATTGTAAAAAATTCTAAATGAAACTCTACGTCTTATTATAATAATAATAATTGCTATTGAAATTCCGTATTTCAGATACACTTAACTATTAATTCATAAAAATTCATATTTTATGTAACATAACAATTTAAATATATTTTGACTCTATCAGGCCTATTTTAGTACATGTTACATTTAAAATTTTTTTTCTAAATATTTATAAATAAAAATAAAAAAATATTATTTTGTCAAAAAACATGGAAATCTAATACAAGAATCCTCATAACTTTGTAATGACAATTTTTTATTATATGAGTGTAAAACAATATAAAATTTTAAAGTTAGAAATATATTAAAATCACGAGAACATTTTTTTTTTATTATAAGTTTTATAAAAAAATTCATACTCCAGATTTGAAGTTTTAACCAAATTTTTTGAAATCCGATTTTATTGTTCACAAAAAAACAAAATTGTTTATCGGAAAGTTAAATTAATTTTTTTATGAGCGTTTGAAATTAAACGTTGCAAGATATTCAGCATTAAAATTGTTAATGGGTCTTTTTTGGGAATGTAATTTGACGGGGATTCCTCGAATTATAATGAAATCCTGGAAACAAATTAAAGTTTATGCATCGCAGGACTTAAAAGGCTATATAATAATCTATTTCATTTTAATATTGACATTTTTGATAAATTTAAATAAGAAAAAATTTTTTTTTTTGTTTTATTCAACTATTTTAAAACAATCTGTAATATTTATCTGTATAATTTGACATATAATTCAAAATGTGTGATTGTTTATAATCTCTAATTTGTAATGACAAAATAACAATGATTTATGTCTCACAAAAATTCACATTTATGACAGTTTTGATGTTCTCTGGAATTCCACGGATTCTCAAGGTTTCTTCCTAGGAAGGATCCTTGTAATATCTATAGTGTCCAACTTTATCGTAAACTATCGATTTTTCATTAAACGATTTTCTTATTTTATTTTTATTCAAAAATATTTTACACAATATATTATTAAAATATTTCAGATATTCGAATTTGATTTTTAATTAATATTTATGCTTATTGATTATACTATTACTCACAAACATCTTCACAAAATTCTTCTGGTGTCTTTGAAATATCTGTAAATAAAATCTAATTATAACTATAATTGTTATTATTTTTCTTATAATACTTCAATAGTTAAATGTAAGATTTATATTGATATACGAATATCATAAAGGCAACATTACAAAAAAAAAAAAACAAATTTTTTGGATTCTAAGTGAAGCAATGATTATATACATAATTATTTTACAAGCAAGTGATTTTTTTTTCTTTGTTCAATTTTTGGGGCAGTAAAAATGTTTAGATTCTTCAGCATCTTACGTGATAGAGCAGCAGTTCCCAACCTGTTCACCGCGGTGCCCAAAGGGCACCGCGAGCTTATTTCTGGGGCACTGCGGCTCGAGAGTGAAAAAAAATATTTATAATTTATTGTAGTTAAAAAAAAATTGTTTTTCGTATGAAATTACTTAGTACACTTGATATATTTAATACAGTGTTTCTAATCGGTATCGATTAAGATTAAAATAAATGGCATAGGCCGAATAAATTCAGATAACATTATACACGCATGACTTCTTTGAATTTCCGACGTTCATTAAATTTAATTGTATCACTACTTGTAGCATTATTAATGAGATTTCTGAACATCTCAAACAACTGAAAAATTCGTTTGATAAATATTTTCCTACAGATCGAGAGGTGTTTTTAAAAGACCGTGAATGGGTAGTTAATCCATTTTCAGTCTGTGGAAAACCCTCAAGCTTGTCTTCAATCGAATATGAGTGTTTAATCGATATTACTTCAGATTCAACATTTCAATCCACCTTCAGTAGCAATTCTGATGTTGAATTTGGATAAATTTGAAAAATACAATTTTTGATAATTTGAGTCAAAAAGCAATAACAATACTCCTAACTTTTGCTATCACTTATTTATGTAAGACAGGATTTTCAGCCTATGCGGCTACTAAAACCAAATACCGGAACCGTCTTAATGTAGAACCTGACATTCGTATCCAACTGTCAAAAATGGAACCAGATATTGCCAAACTTTCAAAAAATAAGCAGCCATAAAAATCTCATTAATATTTAACTTTTAAAGCAGTATTTTTTTTCTTTATTTTCAACTATAATTTTGTAATTTGTTTTTAATATGTACAATAAAATAATTTAAATCGGTTAACAATGAAAACAAGTATTCATTTTTATCATCTTTTTCATAATATTCAAAGAGGGGCACCTTACTAAATTTGAAACAACAAAAGGGCACCGCCGACTAAAAAGGTTGGGAATCGCTGTGATAGAGTATTTAATTTGGTTTGGTATATAAGGGCAAAAAGTAAAAAATTATCAATAATTTTCAAAAGGTTCTGATAAAAAATAAATAAAAAAGGGAAACGCCAGAATTTTTACTCAAAATCAAGTTTTAATATAATCATTTATTTATGGGTTTAATACCCGTAAATTCATAATGATTCAATAATTGTTTTTATTTGCATTTTTATACAATATCAAATTGTCATTATTGTCGATAAAAAATGTTTGTTATAACAAAAAACTACAAGTTTATTACAACTTTTATCATTTGTGTAACTATAGAAGAAAAAAAAGTTGAACTTAAATTTACAATAGTATTTTTTTATCGTCTAAAATATCAAATTGGACAAAATATGTCAATATCAAAAAAAATTTAATATTATTTAATTGAAAATTCATCGAAAATTTTCTGATTATGATTTGAACATTTTATACAAAATTCTTCACAAGTCATTCTACCATCAAAAAATAATAAAATATATTAAAAAAAATTAAATTTTTTGTGAGCATTTAAAATTAGATATTGAATATTCAAACGTAAAGTAACAACTTTTTACGAAACAAATTAAATAAATTTATTTTTATAATTCTTTGACATTACGTCAGTATAACCTATATATTATTATTTTTTAATATTAACATTTATAAAATTTGAATTAATATTATTATTTATATTATAGTTTATACTATGACTCACTTTGTTTGACAGAAGACAATTCTGTTTTCACTGTATTATCTATAAGGCATTGAATAAATATGTAAGTTAATTTGTTAAGTTATTTAAATGTGTTATACCTTACATTTTAGAAACAAATATATATTATAATAATATGATCATATCTATGTTATTCATATTTTGAAGCGAATACAGTGAATTAATAATATACATAATTTAAATAGTAACATAAAAGAAGAATTTTCTTACCATTTAATTGTAGTTCCTCATATACAATTGATTCAAAGAATTCCATATCTTTTACTAAATTAATTATAATTTGAATTATATTTTTATTGAAATGTTTTATTACCTACGTCATATGTATTTTATTATGTATATTATTTTTTGGCTGCACAAAATGTATTAGACCAAATAACAAAATCATTATAACTGTTATTATAATCTAATAAAATATTCTGATTCTAAAAAGAATTTTCATATATTTTTATACAGATTGGAAAAAACCTATGAACACTGATTAAGCAAAATATATTAAAAATCCTAATAATTTTCTTTGAATAAGATTGTGATTGTAAAAGAATTCTAAATACAACTCTATGTATTTTTTAATAATAATAATTGCTATTAAAATTCCGTATTTTTGTTATACTTAAAGGCTAGGAAACACAATAAAAAACTCATATTCTATGCACTTTAACATTTTCAATAAATTTTGAATCTTCAGTGGTATTTTAATGCCTAATACATTTGAATTTTTTTATCTATTTTTTTTTTATAACTAACAATAAAAAAAAAATTATTTTGTCAAAAAACTTGGAAACCTAAAACAAGAATTCTCATAACATTTTGTAATGACAAATTTTTAAAATATGAGTATCAAACAGTAAAAAGGGTCTTAACTTTACACTCTAGAGTTAAAAATATGTCAAAATACATCAAAATCACGAGAACATTTTTTTTCTTTAATTTAAGGTTTGTAAAAATCTTTAAACTTCAGATTTGAAAGTTTAAACCAATTTTTCCAAAAGCGTTTTTATCATTCACAAAAAAATAAAATAGTTTATCGGAATGTTAAATTAATTTTTATGAATTTTTGAAATTAAATATTACAGGATATTCATCATTAAAATTGTTAATGGTTCTTTTTTGGGAATGTAATATGACTGGGATTCACGGAACCAAAAAGAAATCGCGAAATCAACTTGAAGTTTATGAATCACAAGACTTAAATGACTTAATAACCTATTTTATATTAAAAATGAATTTTTTTGCTAAATTTAAATAAGAAAATAATTTATTTTTATTTTATTCAACTGTTTTAAAACAACCTGTATCGGTGAATCGACATATAAATTGTAATGTGGGAATATATATACTCAGTGATGACAAAAATAATATTGATTTATGGCTCACAAAAATTTACATTTATGACAGTTTTGATGTTCTCTGGAATTCCACGGATTCACAAGATTTCTTCCTAGGAAGGATCCATGTAATATCTATAGTGTCTAAATCTACCCTAAACTAACAATTTCACATTAAACGATTTTCATGTTTTGTATTAATTAAAAATATCCTTTAGGCTTTGAAACTGCGCCATAAATATTTTATTATAATTTTTTGTTCCTATGTCGTTATAGGCCATATAATATTTTATGGGATCATTTCAGATATTTGAATTTGAATTACAATTATTATGTATGCTTATTGATTATACTATTACTCACTGTCATCTTTACAAAATTCTTCTGGTGTCTTTGAAATATCTGTAAAGATACTCTAATTATAACTATAACTGTTATTATTTATCCAATTATTTTGCAATGGTTTAATGTAAAATGTATATTGTTACACAAATATGATATATAGAAAATAAGATAAAAGCCATTATTACAAAAAAAAAAAAATAGATTTTTTAGATTCTAAGTGTATCAATGTGTATATATATGTACATATTCATTTTATAGTCATGTAATTTTTTTCTTTGTTCAATTTATGGGGCAGTAAAATGCTTAGATTCTCCAGCATCCTATATGATAAAGTATTGAATTTGGTATGGTATATAAGGACCAAATGTAAAAAATGTTCAATAATTTCCAATAATGTCGGCTAAAACGATAAAAAAAATATGAAACACCCGAATTTTTACTCAAAAACATATTTTAATATAACCATTTTTTTTTTTTTTTTTATGAAATTAATATCCGTAAATACGTGTTGTTTTCATTAATTGTTTTTATTAGCATTTTTGTAGAATATTAAATTGTCATTATTGTCGATAAAAAATGTTTTCCTTATCAAAAAAAATTGATGTTTATATCAAGGTTTATCATTTGTGTAACTATAAATTCAAAAAAATAAGCATAAATCTACAACCGGTTTTTTTAAGTGTCTATGATTACAATTTCAACAAAATACGTTAAAATATAAAAAAAATTATATTTTATAGAAATAAAAGTTCATCTAAAATTTTCTGATTTTACATCACATTTAAAAATTATACACAATATTATTTTCATAAGTGTTTCTACCTTCAACAAATAAAAAATATTACCATAAAAATTTAATTTTTGCGAGTTTAAAATTAATATCTGCATCCAAATTTTGTGCCAAAAAATGAGCACTTTAAGTAAACAACCGATTAGCGTGAACAGTTTTCTGTGACAGAGTGGAGTTGCGTGAGAGTATTTTTCGGGGCAGACTAGAATTGCGTGCGTAAAACTTTGAGAAAACGACCAGTTTCGTCGACCTGCAAGGCTACACGTATGCTGTAAAAGCCCTATTATAAATATAACTAGTAAATTTAATATACTATATCTTGGGTTTTCTTTATTAATTAGAGAATAAATATAAGTATATGACTATAATATATGTTTAAAACATTGAATTATTTGTCATTTTCGACAGTCAGTAAGCATCCAGAAACGACAAATAATAAAAAGAGAAGTTAGTGTAATGTATAGTAAAAAAAAAAACTTATACATAATTAATGGATATAAATTTAATTTCAATAAGTTTTTAAATAATAGTATTCAGAGATGGGTATGCTCAGATTAATTTATTATATATACAATAAATTTCGTATTTTTTTTTTTTTTTAATAACTTTGACTGATATACATATGTATTATTATTTTCAAATTTGTATTAACTATGATTTGTTGACTGATTTTTCGAATGTATATTTGATATTAGATATGTATTATTATAGCACACAATGATTTTGTATATATATATTTTTTTTATTGAATTCAATTTTTTTATTAAATTCTGTGCACACGACTCAGCTGTTATAAAAAAACCATGCACGCAATTCCACTCTGTCATGAAAAATACACATATGAAATTCTACCTAAGCAATGATTTCCGCACGCAACTCGGAAACACCGAAAATTAGATATTAAATATTCAAACGTAAATGTATGACTTTTTATGAAACAAATTTAACACGTTCACTGTCCATGTGTTAAATTAAATCAAAACTGACCAGTCCTTTGATCCATATGTGGGTCATGTCAAACCTATTTCATCAGTCCATGATCCATATGTGGTTCATTTCATATATTTATTTCCCTATAGATTTATTTGAATGGACTACATGCTATGAAATTCATAATAACACAATTGGACTGGGAATATGATAAGCAGTGGCGGCTCGTCAGGGGAGTCTTTGAGACGGTGATTCCCCGCAAAAATAAAAAGTAGTAACGCAATAAAAAATTTTGAAAAAAATTGTATTATAATTTAATATTTTTATGTTATATCCATTCTGAAAATAATTATTATGGTTTTCGATATTAATATTCATAATATTTTGTATTCTATTTTTACATTAATAATGAGTGTCATTCAATAACAATACAATATAAAAAATATATCGATAACAATATGGGCTAAATATATCGATAACAACGACGGTCGCTAGTTCGAGAGTCTGCCGTCCGAAAGACTCAATTATGTATACAAACTTCATATGCTTGACAAGGCGGAGGACGGGGATATATTGTATAGATGTTATTCAGTACATTGAGACTAGACTCATTCAAAGTTTTTGCAATTCGCATTGCGGTCATCACGTATTTTTCTGTAAACACGAAAACTGCAGCGTGTCGTGCGTCCGTATTAGACTATTTAATTTAGCTATTTGACATTGTATAGCAGCGTGTAGTAATTAAATTATTATTATTTATTATTGGTATTATACAAAACTACACAAGTTACAAACTTAATTATAATATAATAAATTATACTAGAAATACATATATTTATTATATTTTCTACTATGAAAATACAGAAAAAAAAACAGATGTACTAGACTTTTTGTTTAAAATAGTTTTAATACGTTAACATACGAAGAAAAGTGTCAATTAAA
This sequence comes from Pentalonia nigronervosa, assembly GCA_014851325.1. Classification (NCBI taxonomy): domain Eukaryota; kingdom Metazoa; phylum Arthropoda; class Insecta; order Hemiptera; family Aphididae; genus Pentalonia; species Pentalonia nigronervosa. Next base: position 12,989 of record JACXSJ010000249.1, read on the forward strand.
ATCAAACAGACCGACACCTAACATTGCATTGGAATATAAAGAAGGTAAATTCATTAGAAAATTTCAATATAGTTGGTATACTAAATTTCCCTGGCTAACTGGTTGTGATAAGCTAAATAAAGTGTTTTGTTTTTATTGTGTAATTTTTAGGGGAGAAAAAGAATGGACTGTTGATGGAATATCGTCAATAAAAAATTTTATAAGAAAATCAGAAAAACATTCTATATCTAAAAAGCATTTGATAAATCAAGAAAAATTCCATCTTTTAGGAAAAGTTCGAATTGAACATGCTATTTCGGAAGGTCGACGATTAGCTGCTATACAACATAATGAACAAGTTTCTATAAATAGACGTTTAATAGCACGTATGATCCACGTTGTTTGTTTTTTGGGAAAACAAGAGCTTGCCTTTTGTTGGCATCGGGAACACGATGAATCTTTAAATAAAGGGAATTATCTTGAGTTACTTGATCTACTCGCTCAAGAAGAGCATTTACTTAAGGATCATTTTTTGTCATCGTCAATATTTAAAGGCACATCTAAGATAATACAAAATGATTTAATTGAGAGCGTCACTACAATTTTAAATTCAAAAATGTTTAAGGAAATACAAACTGCTAATTATATATCTATTCAAGCAGATGAAACCACTGATGTGTCCTATCGATCTCAAAAGAGTATTATTTTTCGTTATGTTATAGAAGAAAAAATTGTCGAACGATTTATTGGTTTTTTTGATGTTTCAAGTGATAAAACGGGATCTGGATTAGCAGATGTAATATTGACTGTGATTAAAAAATGGGATTTAGGAAATAAAATAATTGCACAGACATACGATGGAGAATCAATTATGTCCAGAACAAAAAATGGCGTACAAAGTCTTATTAAGAATAATTATCCAAATGTATTATTTATTCATTGCTATGCTCATCGTTGAACTTGGTATTGTTATATGGCACTAAGACAATAAAACCAGTGAAACTTTTTATTTGTAATTTAACGATGTTTCATACGTTTTTTAGTAGGTCTTCTAAAAGGAGTGAGTTACTAAGACAACAGGGCTTTAAACTTCCAAATCATTCTGATACTAGGTGGAATTATCATTCAAGAGCCGCTTCCACAATTAAAACCCATTTTGTAGAATTAAAAAATGCTTTTACACATGTAATTGAAGAACCAAACTGGGACCACATTTCTATTTCTACAGTATCGGGTATTTTAGATAAACTTAATGATGCACAATTTGTGTATCTGTTAATTTTGTTTAATAAGATTTTCATATATACGGACCATGTATTTAATTTCCTCCAATCAAAAATACTTTCAAACATTAAATCGTGTATTTCTGAAATTCAGAATTTAAAAAAAAATTTGGAAGATTTAAGAAAAGAACAAATTGTGAATACTTGTTATGACGAAGCAATACAATTAAATAATGATTTTGAGTATGGTGACAAACAAAAAAATAATTTACGTAAAATAACATATGAGATACTGGATTCATTAATTGTCCAAATTAATATAAGATTTTAAGATACTTCAGAATTAGAATTCGTAGAGCTTACAAATAAAAAAATGTTTGATATCTACCACAACACTTTTCCCGAATGCAAGTTGATTAAGTTATTAAAACAATACCCTAATATGTTTAAAGAAAATCGTTTGCGTAATGAATTGTCCGTCATTTGTTCAGATAATAATAAACATCTCCCTCCTCATAAACTACTGGATTTAATAATAAAAAATAATTTACAAGAAACTTATTTCCAGTTCACTAAACTATGTCAATTAGTTTTAACAATACCGACCATTACTGCATCTAGTGAACGTTCTATGAGTACGTTAAAGCGTATAAAGAGCTTTTTAAGAAATACAATGACAAATGAGCGACTTACAAATTTATCATCGTTGACAATTGAAAAAAACTTACTGGGCGTTATGGCAAAGGACCCGACATTTATGGAAAGTATTATTGATGATTTTGCGAAGAAAAAAGAAAGAAGAATTGAATTAGAATATAAAATAATATAAATTATCTATTCTTATAATTTTTATAAAGCTATCAATTATAATAATAAAAAAAGGTTTTTTTTTATCTTTTTGTATTCATTTTTTTTTTTTTTTTTTTTTTTTAAATTTTCAATCTCCTCAATGAATTTACTTGCGAGCCGCCACTGATGATAAGCTTTCTAATGTAAATAGTTTTAATAATATTATAATGAAATTATTCAAATGAACTTTAATTATAGTTACATATAAATGACAAAACCAATGGCTTTTGTTGAAGCAAATTAAACAAAGAGCATGACCACATACTTTACAATTTGTGTTAACTGGTTTGTATTTATCATTGTTTATAGATGTAGCTTACTCTGGCACTCCAAATATTATTAAAAATAATCTTATTGAAGTGGACTAGAGCGTACTGTTTATGAATTTCCAATAAGGGCTAATCAAAAAATAAACCGTGAACCACATATGGGTCATCGGGCAGTGAACGTGATTCAAAAGTTTTCCTTAGGACTTGAAACTTATACATAAGTTTATTCTTATAATTCTTTGGTATTACGTCAGTATATTCTATATAATATTATTTTGGAACATTTAGATTTATAAAATTTAAATAAATATTATTATTTATTTTATAGTTTCTACTATTACTCACCGAATTCTTAAAAAATTAATTTGGTGTCATTTGAATATTTGTAAACAATTAAAAAAAAAAGTATGTTATTATGTTGTGTTAGTTAAATATTTTTATATTACATATCACAGACAAACACAAACAATGATAATATAAACACATTTATGATATGCAATTGTTGGGATGAAATACAATGAATTTTTATTAAAAATAATTTTAAAAATATCTTGAAAGAAGAATTGTCTTACCATTTAAGTGTAGTTCCTCATATATAATTGTTTTGAAGAGTTTCATATCCTTTACTAATTAAATTATAATTTAAATTATATTTTTATTGAAATGTTTTATTACCTACGTCATATGTATTTTATTATGTATATTATTTTTTGGCTGCACAAAATTTTATAAACCAAATAAAAAGTTTATTATAACTGTTTTTATGATTTAATAAATAATTTTGACGCTAAAAGGAATTTTCATATATTTTTAAACGGCTAAAAAAAAAACCTATGAACACTGATTAAGCAAAATATATTAAAAACCCTATAAATTTTTGTTGAATAAGTTTGATAATTGTAAAAGAATCCTAAATGAATCTCTACGTATTATTTTAATAATAATAATTGCTATTGAAATTCCGTATTCAGATACACTTAACTATTAACTCAATCTCCCTTACTATTTTTGCATGTTAAAAATAAATATTTAAATATCACGGAAATCTACTTATTAGGAAATTATGTTACTGTGTTTAATGGGGATATCTTAACATCCTAATCGTAATGAGCAAGCTGTTCCTAATTCGTCACCATAAAAAATATCGCTACATGGTGAGCTTATAAAACCTAAATGATAAAATTAATTGAAATGAATGCAGTAACATTATCTACTCCTACTTTCAAAGTTATTAATAATTACTATTATTGTTATTATTTATTTATGAAAACCTTGATGAGTAGATGAAAGATTTTCATCAATAAACTAATAAAATACATAAATAATAATATGGTAAATTGTAGTTTTACAAAAAATTAAAATGTTAAAAAAAACAGATTATTTTTTATTCAAAACGGAATAACCAATGTATTGATTTTGCAATGATTAATTTTAATTTTTATATGTCTTTTATTATATTTTGGGACTATTAATGTGATTCAATTCTTCAAAATATTTTTTTTGCTGGAGTAGTGAATCTATTTATAATTAATAAAACAAAAGTAAAAAAATGCTTAGTTACTTTCAAAAATATGGGTATGTTTTTTAGTAAATAAAATAAAAACTCATATTTTATGTAACATAACAATTTAAATATATTTTGACTCTATCAGGCCTATTTTAGTACATGTTACATTTAAAATTTTTTTTCTAAATATTTATAAATAAAAATAAAAAAATATTATTTTGTCAAAAAACATGGAAATCTAATACAAGAATCCTCATAACTTTGTAATGACAATTTTTTATTATATGAGTGTAAAACAATATAAAATTTTAAAGTTAGAAATATATTAAAATCACGAGAACATTTTTTTTTTATTATAAGTTTTATAAAAAAATTCATACTCCAGATTTGAAGTTTTAACCAAATTTTTTGAAATCCGATTTTATTGTTCACAAAAAAACAAAATTGTTTATCGGAAAGTTAAATTAATTTTTTTATGAGCGTTTGAAATTAAACGTTGCAAGATATTCAGCATTAAAATTGTTAATGGGTCTTTTTTGGGAATGTAATTTGACGGGGATTCCTCGAATTATAATGAAATCCTGGAAACAAATTAAAGTTTATGCATCGCAGGACTTAAAAGGCTATATAATAATCTATTTCATTTTAATATTGACATTTTTGATAAATTTAAATAAGAAAAAATTTTTTTTTTTTGTTTTATTCAACTATTTTAAAACAATCTGTAATATTTATCTGTATAATTTAACATATAATTCAAAATGTGTGATTGTTTATAATCTCTAATTTGTAATGACAAAATAACAATGATTTATGTCTCACAAAAATTCACATTTATGACAGTTTTGATGTTCTCTGGAATTCCACGGATTCTCAAGGTTTCTTCCTAGGAAGGATCCTTGTAATATCTATAGTGTCCAACTTTATCGTAAACTATCGATTTTTCATTAAACGATTTTCTTATTTTATTTTTATTCAAAAATATTTTATACAATATTTTATTAAAATATTTCAGATATTCGAATTTGATTTTTAATTAATATTTATGCTTATTGATTATACTATTACTCACAAACATTATTACAAAATTCTTCTGGTGTCTTTGAAATATCTATAAATAAAATCTAATTATAACTATAATTGTTATTATTTTTCTTATAATACTTTAATAGTTAAATGTAAGATTTATATTGATATACGAATATCATAAAAGGCAACATTACAAAAAAAAAAAACAAATTTTTTGGATTCTAAGTGAAGCAATGATTATATACATAATTATTTTACAAGCATGTGATTTTTTTTTCTTTGTTCAATTTTTGGAGCAGTAAAAATGTTTAGATTCATCAGCATCTTACGTGATAGAGTATTTAATTTGGTTTGGTATATAAGGGCAAAAAGCAAAAAATTATCAATAATTTTCAAAAGGTTCTGATAAAAAATAAATAAAAAAGTGAAACGCCCGAATTTTTACTCAAAATCAAGTTTTAATATAATCATTTATTTATGAGTTTAATACCCGTAAATTCATAATGTTTCAATAATTTTTTTTATTTGCATTTTTATACAATATCAAATTGTCATTATTGTTGATAAAAAATATTTCTTATATCAAAAAACCACAAGTTTATTACAACTTTTATCATTTTTGTAACTATAGAAGAAAAAAAAATGAACTTAAATCTACAATAGTATTTTTTTATCGTCTAAAATATCAAATAGGACAAAATATGTCAATATCAAAAAAAAAAATTTAATATTATTTAATTGAAAATTCATCGAAAATTTTTTGATTATGATTTGAACATTTTATACAAAATTCTTCACAAGTCATTCTACCATCAAAAAATAATAAAATATATTAAAAAAAATTAAATTTTTTGTGAGCGTTTAAAATTAGACATTGGATATTTAAACGTAAAGTAACGATTTTTTACGAAACAAATTAATTAATTTTATTCTTATAATTCTTTGCTATTACGTATTTATAATCTATATAATATTAATTTTTAACGATAACATTTATAAAATTTGAATTAATATTATTATTTATTTTATAATTTATACTATGACTTACTAAGTTCGTCACAAAACGTTTCTGGTATCACTTTATCATCTGTAAAGCATTGGATAATTATGTTAGTTATTTTGTTATGTTACTTAAATTTATTATTTGTTACATTTTAGAAACAAACACATATTATAATATTATGATTCACATCTATGTTATTCATATTTTGAGGCGAATACATTGGATTATTAATATAAATATTTTAAAATATAATTTAATTGAAGAATTATTCTTACTTTCTTTTTCAAAATGATTATGTACATATTTCTTGCGCTCATTCGCATCTTTTTTTAAATAAATTATTATTTGATTAATATTTTTATTGTAAAGATTTATTGCTTTCATCAAATGCATTTTTATTAAATTTATATTATTTATTGGCTGCACGAAATGTTGGAGATTAAATAAAATATGTATTATTATCGACTTCTTAAATATTACTAACTTTTAAGTTCTAATAAATAATTTCGACTATAAAATGTATTTCCATAATGTTTTTAATTGATAGATAGAAATCTATCAACACTGATTAAACAAAATATTTGGAAAATCGTAATAATTTTGTTAGAATAGACCTGATACATGAAAGAGAATCTTAAATATAACTCTGTGTAATATAATAATAAAAACTATTATTAAAATACTGTAGATTCTGATACAATCAGCTGTTAGTTTAGTTGCAGCCTGGTTTTTTTACATGCTCCAAAAAAAAATATATGTTTATTAGGTAACTTATTTTATAACGGAATTATGCAACGGCCTGATGTTAGTTTGTTATTAGGATTGATGGGGTGATTTCTTATCATCCTATTCGTAACAGTGAATGACACTCGATTTGTCGTCTTAAAAAATATCACTATACAATTTTAATTATAATTTCTATTTTAACTTTTATAATGTTCATAAACACACGCAAAATATCATTCCGTATGGAGCTTACGAATAATGAACGATAAAATTAATTTAAATGCATGTAGTAACATTTTTTACTTCTATAAACCTAAAAACAACAATAGGAATCAATAATGCATAGGGTATACGAATTTGGCTTGTACAATTTAGTCTAGTTGCCGGGGTCCTTGTTACGAACAGGCATGACGCGCTGACATTGACAGTGCGCAGTATGAAGATTGTAGGAAAATGGAATCAAATTATGTAATCGGGAAAAAGAATGGTACAACTAGGTCGATCGAAGTTAATCAGTAATCACCACATTCCAGTGTTGGCGGCTCTCAATGACGGGCAGCGGGAACGACTTAATAGTAATGCCGCGGTACTCACTTTAGTGCAAGCTGGAGTCACAGAGTTGAGGCAATGACGCATTTATAAGTTACCGCAATGGCATAACAAAATGTTTAAAACGTCTGAGTGAAGAATATAGTTGTTTTTTATAATTGTTCGGACGTATCGATACGAAATAAATAAAATAATGAATACAAATAAATAAATAAAAATTAGAAATGTACACTTAAAAATGTTAGACGAATGTAATGGATAGTAAAATCAATAAAAAAACGAAGAGTTGCATTGAGTCGGATGTGTCGGGACGCTGGTACAGCACCAGCATGAATAATGAATAGATATTTTTATTCCAAAGAAGTAACATAGAATCTTTTTAGGTTTTATTTCGTGAAGTGACAAAGAGAGATAAACAAAAACATAATATTTATTGATGAAGTGGTAAGAAAAAGAACGAGAAAAATGTATAGGATTCCTCGGACATGCGTGACTGTGTGAGTTGTAGACAATGGCCATGAGGTGCACATTTGCAGACTATGAGAATATTTGAATATCTGCCAC
>JACXSJ010000250.1:8894-23894 GCA_014851325.1 Pentalonia nigronervosa
CCACGATTGGTAACGGGGTACCCCCCCCCCAGAGGGCTTAGGTACCTTTTGAGCAAATTCGCTCCAGGAGGTCCCCAGTACTTACCCCGCCGTGGGGAAAATCGGGGTTTTGTTTTCTCCTCTCATAAACTAGACGAGAAATATGGAGGAAGACAACGTCATCCTTGATGACGAAATGAATGGTAGGTCTTCAACTCTACATGTACAGAGGTCGCCACAAGGCCAAGGGGGCTCTCCGGCACACAAGAGGACCAGGAGTGCCCCGGATCCGGTACCTATTGCAAAGGACGCCATAAAATGGATTAGACACACCATGAAAGAACAAGCTACTAAGAGAACCTGTATGACAGTAGAGCTCCAAAGGAACATGTTTGCTATGCTTGTCAAACTTGATAACGCAGTGCATGACTTAGTGATGGCTAACCTTTGCTGCCAGAGCCAGCTGGAGGAGGCCAGGAGGGCAACAGAAATATGTGTGGCTGCGGCGGCGGCACAGTTCGGGGAGGAGCTTAGACTACGAGCGGCCGCTCATGAGCAAACCCTGGAGGCTGTAGTTGCTAGATACGTCGAAAAAGAGACACTTAGGGAATCTGAGGCTGTTGCAACGTCAGAGCAGGCTACTAAGTCGGTTGATTTAGCGGGAAGTAATAAGCCCATGGAACAGGCATCCTCCTTTGCGCAGGCTCTTAGGCAACCGAGAGGACAAGTTACCGGGAAAGCTCGAAAGGCGGATCGATCCAAATCTCGGGCAACTAGCCGGAACATTAGACTCAAAGAATAAAGACAGGCGCAACACATTCCTTCGTTCGTCATCAAAACTTGCGAGGGTAAGGAACCTAAAGAGAGTAGAGACCTTGTTTGGAAAATTGTGGCACAGAAAGTCAAGCCAAAATGCCACAGTTTTACTACCAAAGAAGGCAAGGTCATCATAAAACCTCTGAACAGAGAGACTGCGGATGTATTAAAATCTATGTCAAAGAACTCTGCGCTTGTTACCGAGGACAGTCTCAGATGGCCTAGAGTCATTATTCGTGGCATCCAAGCGGACATGGCACCAGAGGATATTCAAAATCGGATCTTACAACAAAACGAGGAATTGGGAATACCGGAAGATACGGTGGATATGATTATGAAGCCAATCTTCAAACAAGGAAGAAGGGACGTCGAGACCACAAACTGGGTGGTAGAGGTCAATCCCAGGTACTATGGGAAATTTGAGAATGGTATGATCTACATTGGGTTCATGAGATGCAAAATGGAGGTATATGAGGAGGTTACCCAATGTTATGCCTGCTTGAGGTACGGTCACCCAGCGGCCAAGTGCCGTTAAAAGCAGTCCAGGTGCTCACATTGTGCGAAACAAGGACATAAATCAGCCGACTGCCCAACAGTGGACGGGGACCCCACATGCGCAAATTGTAGGGGTAAGCACAGCGCACGGGACAAAACGTGCTCTAGCAGGACAGCCTACCTACTTGCCCAGGCTAGGAGGACGGATTATGGGATATCTCAATGAGTGTCTCCTTCCTTAACATAGTGCAGCTTAATATGGGCCGGGCAGCTGCGGTTAGTGATCAGCTCCTAGGTTACTGCCAGGAAACTGGAGTTGACATTGCCATGGTGCAAGAACCATATACTAACAGAGGCAAATTAACTGGCTTTGAGGCGGTCCCCATTCGCTATTTTTTATCCAAGGCAACCAGGCGCCGAGGCAGGACGGAATACTTGGATCACGGTGCAGCCATCATAGTCTTTAATCCTGACCTGGTTGTAGTGTCCCGAGATGCAGGTACAAAGGAGAACCTTGTGAGCCTTGATCTGTACTGTGGTGAAGACTGCAAAACCACTCTAATAAGTGGGTATTTTAAATTCAGGACTCCCACGGAAATGCATGTTGCAGCCCTTGAGGGGATATTGTCAGCCGCTGCTGACAAAGTCCTGATTTCCTTAGACGCTAATGCCTTCTCCAGGAGATGGTTTAGCCACATTGATGATGCAAGAGGGGAAATATTGTCTACATGCATTGATGCGCATGCGTTTAAAATTGTTAATGTGCGCAGCCCATACACCACCTTCCATGGGCCAAGAGGCCGCACGAACATCGATGTAACAATTGCCGATTCATTGACAACAGAAAAGATAAACGGATGGAAAATAGTGCCTGGAACGACATCTAGTGACCACCAATTAATAAGATTCTCTCTAGGTGCCCGCCTAAAGGAATTCGTACATAGGGAATCCAGGTTTATCCTACACAAGGAAAATTTCCAAAAACTGCGGCAGACATTTGCGACACTGGCTTCACTACGTGAGGACATTGATTCTGATCCAGATCGCAAGGCCCTGGAGATACAAGAAGACGTCATGGCGGCAGCAATTGCGCACGCACCAAGGGCTAGAAGACGTAAGAAAGTTTCCCCACCCTGGTGGAACAATGAACTCAAGGAGGCTAGAAAAGCTGTCAGGGCTGCAGCAAGAAATATGGTGGCCACTGGGAATCGCCAGCTTTATAATGTCAAAAGAAATAAGTACACAGCATTGTTGAGAAAGAACAAGCTGGAGTCATGGAGGTCTTTCTGCACAAATGAGGGCAAACAGCCGTGGGGCAAATTGTATAGGTGGCTGAAAAGCTCGAAAAATCAGCGCACAATACTAGGACTGTTAACGTGCCCTGATGGTAACCAGTGTGGGACTTTGGAAGAATCTGTGGAGCTACTTCTAAATACGTTAATACGGACAACCGGAGGCGCCGCGGTGGCTGAAAGCTGCAGCGAGTAGGCCACGCCTAATTCAAGTTGGAGTGCTGACGTCAGGGACGCGGGCGGCATGTGACCACGGTTGCATGCCGCGAATTCCCTGTGGCCGGGGAACAGAATACGGCCTCAGGGTGCTCACTTGTCGTAAGAGGCGACTAAAGAGCGGCCTGGAGGGCCGGCGTCAGGGACGCGGACGCACCGAAACCTCAGGGGAATAGGGCGTTGAAGGCTACCCAGCCTGAAACTAGGGGGTCGCGGCCACCGCGTCGCCAGCGCTACGCTGCGTGGAAAAGGCCAACCAAGAGCCTGCAAAGCCAGCAAATCCTGGGAGATCGGGTTAGCTCGGTCAAACATCCCACCGATGATGTCCCACCTAACGGGGGTGAGATTGGTGCCACGGGAAGGGGGGGGGGAGCCCCACCGTTCCGAGTTATGCTCGGATCGGTGCCCCTCTACTCTGGGCGCCCGTCAGCTCGCTGATTGGCGCCCAGAGCCGGTTTGGTTTCGTGGTGGCTGTAGCGGGAGCTACATTGTGGTTAATGCCAAGGCTGGTAGGCGAAAGTCTCTAGTGAACGGCTGTGCCGTTTGGGGGGTGAGAACCTCTCATGCGTCACAGTTTCTCCTGGGCACCTAGCCGGTCTACCGCTGGATAAAATCAGCGGAGGTTACCCGTAACCAAAAACAGGAAGTGATTGGATAGGTCACGACCTCACCAGAGGTGGCATCCGGCGGCTCTAGGCCGATGCTGTCTGGTACGGCTTAGCTTCGGTGCTGGTGGTCCTTAGACGACACTCCCGTGTAATGGACGTTTCGGCGCCCGGCACGGGTGAACCTCTATGGCTGGTAACTAGCACACAGTGCTAACACACGGTCTATAGTTGTAGCCGTTTGGCACCAAACTGAGGATAATCATGTCCCTATCTACTAGTTCGGTTTTAACCGTCGCAGTGATCAGTTGTGTGTCGGCATGCGGCACATCAAAGTGAATTCGATTTTTGGCGATTAAATTGGCAATTTCTGTCAGTTTTTTGCAAACTTGGTATCAATCGAAGCGGGGTTGCACCCGAGGACTATACACAAAGTTTCGGAGAAATCCGGTCGGTATATAAAAAGTTATTGAACTTGTAATTTTACGTACATTTTTGACGTGAAGTGAAGTTCAGTGCCTCAGAAGTTTAAAAAAAATTGGTATCTTAAGTGGTAAAGGTGCTACAACCAAGCTTCTAAGGTCATTGGATAGAGGACAAGTCACCGCATCTTTGAAGGTAAGGCAGCACAGGTGGAGCTTTCAGGTTTGCCGTTGAATGCAGTCCAAAGTTGGTAAGTCTTAAAAATTTAACGCATAACGGGATATTACAAGGTCACAACCTAACTTGACAACGGGCTGGGTTAGGACTTTGATTCAAAATCGACCAAGCTTCTTTTTATTAGCATTTAGGAATAAAGCCATAACGAAAAATAAAATCCCCGTACTTAAAGTTCCCTAAGTGAGCTTGAGGTTAGGCGGCACATCAAAGAGTGGACATCCGGTAACCGACACCAACACGTAAATATTCTAACTTCTGAACGGTTGGTGCTAGAAGTGAGACTCAAATTAGTACATAGAGATCTCATAGAGGAGGGTCAGTTGGTCCTTGCCCCGAGTCTGTAAGATCTTTTATGAAAGTTTAGCAGGTAAATAAAGGTAAGCGACAAAGTTAAAGAGATCAGTGTTGCTGATCAGCACATTTCTGACACGTGTCACGATAGGCTATAGATAACAAACCCAACTTTCGATCCATTGGACATAGAATTTCGGTTCAAGCTCCACTGGAATCGGGAGAATCTCACGAATCAGGGCGAGGTCGAACGAAAGCTCTAGGTCCAAATCTCGAGCTTTCGTTAACTTTTCAACTAAGGCGGCAAAGATTAAAGAAGAAATACAGACACGTGTATAGCATTAGAACAACGCGTTAAAACAGCGTGTGAACAAACGTTATAAACATTATAACATACACAGGAAGCTTACATAAAAACTACTGACATAAGCAAAATACATAAGTCCAGAACAAAACATCGCAGAGCTTTGGTTCAAAAAGGGCTAAACAGCACTCAACTTCAATAAGCCATAGAAACTTGAACAAAAGCTCTAGTCCAAAAACTCGAGCTTTTAGTAAAGTACACCGAAAAGCGGCACGCATCAAAGGAGTGATACGTCACAAGCACTACAATACACAGGTTGTTGTTACAGAATTTGCTTACACAGGCAAAACTCATAACTTTCGTACAACACATCGCAGAGCTTTGGTTTAAAAAGGTCCGAACAGCACTTAACTTCAAGAAGTCATAGAAACTCGAACGAAAGCTCTAGCTCAAAAGCTCGAGCTTTTAGTAAGGAATTCCGAAAAGCGGCACATATCAAAATGAGTGGTACGTCACAAGCACTACAATACACAGGCTATTATTACAGAATTTGATTACACAAGCAAAAATCATAACTTTTGAACAACACATCGTAGAGCTTTGGTTTAAAAAGGCCCGAACAGCACTTAACCTCAAGAAGCCATAGAAACTTGAACGGAAGCTCTAGCTCAAAAGCTCGAGCTTTCAGTAAGGAACACCGAAAAGCGGCACATATTAAAAGGAGTGGCACGTCAGAAGCACTACAACACACCGGTTGCTGTTATAGAATTTGCTTACGCAAGCAAAATTTATAACTTTTGAACTACACATCGTAGAGCTTTGGTTAAAAAAGGCCCGAACAGCACCTAACTCCAAGAAGCCAAAGAAACTCGAACGAAAGCTCTAGGTCAAAAACTCGAGCTTCCAGAAAGCAGACAAACAAGGCGGTAAATATCAAAGGAAACAATACGTTACATGCAGCACAACAATACATATGGGCGGTTGATATAGAAATTGTCAACATAAGCAAAATCTTTAGAATTCTATAACTTCCGAACAAATTATTTCAGAGCTTTGATTCAAAAAAGACAAAACAGTTCTAGATCCAAAGAAGTCACAGAAATTTGAACGAAAGCTCTAGCTTAAAAACTCGAGCTTTTGGGAATTTAGTCTAACAAGGCGGCAAACATAATAGGGATCAGCAAGACTTGTGCACTATACACAAACAAAAGTAGGTCAAACATAAGTAGGTCAAACAAAAGTAGGTCAAACATAAGTAGGTTAAACAAAAGTAGGTCACAGAACACACGAAAGTAGGTTAAACGTATTATTAACGTACTATTAAGCATGAGTCAATGGAGAACATCAGGCAATGCAGGAAAACCACCCTACAGCGGTCATATCAACAGAGGTTTCAGCTACACCTCCTTAAGTACCATTGATACAATGTCGAGCAGTAAGGAATCGTGTAAACTCCAACCTAACACATACTACAACAAGGATCAGATTTACAGAGAGAGAGCGAATAATTTAAATGCACCACAAAAGATGAACGACTCGCTAAGGACAGCAAAGGAACAGGAGATAAGAAAAGTAAAAGACAAAGAAGTATATAACAACAAAGGACTGTATAAAAACCTAGAGAGGAATCATCTCAGGCAAAGCTTTAGAAGTGGCAGAAAACTAGAAGCCATAAGATTGTGGGAGGATAGGCAAGCGAGGAAAAGAGATGAGAAAGGACTCTTCGCATCAATGGACGCTAAAAATTATGGACAAAATAACAGCTTTACAGGGTGGGCCAAGGATAAACCTAAGGAAATTATTAGAACAGTGTATATACCATACACAGCACCAATTGACCACCGAGAGGACAGAACAGCTAGCAGAGCCTCGTCAGACCTTCCCCCATATAGCATGACACCTAAGGCCTCAGGAAGAACATACCCAAGATGTCCATCGAGAGTCCTTGATAGCATACCGAATGAACCGGATAGGGCAAATCCCATATGCCCTTCGCGGAACCCGGAAGACGTACCTAAGACTTCAAAAAAGATATATCCAAGATGCCCATCACGAGACTCCGATGATGACTTAAAAAAGCTAAATAATTGGGTTGAATTTTCAGATGACAGTAAAGAACTTTCAGTAGACAAACCAGCCTTCACACAGAAGGATAACAATAGCCTTGATAGTTCAATAATGGAAATGGGAACACTGTTTGAGGGTTACGAGTACGAGGATTCGTACGTTGATTCGGACGAAATCAACCTACCTCCATCTTGCTCAGAGTATGAGGGAGACTGCAACACGTCCGATGAGGAGTACAATAGGGACACCGAGGAGAGCGAGGCCGAAGCCGCTAGAAGGCTCACCAGGAAATTTAATCTAGGTCAACCTATGGGAAGAAGATGTCCCAAAAATAAATTTCAAGATACGCCAACCGAAGGACAATATGGAGTATTAGAGGACCATAAAATACTCAGATTAAGAGGTGGTGCGAAGAGTAGCACGGAAGGCAGTGACATCGTTGATTCAGATGCACACGCACAAAAAGGCAAAGTTGATGAAACAAGGAAAAACAATATAACGACTGTACAAGAGTACATTGGCACTTTCACACCACCTAGTAAGAAATATAAGGAGAGTTCCGCTAGCCCTAGCACACCTAAAAATGAAAATGAAAGATCTCTGAGCTACCAAGAAAGAGGGAGAACCATTCTAAGGTACTTCGAGAAATTTAAACAGAACAACAAGAAGAAGTTACCAGCAACTGCACAACAGGAACTTGACAAAGGAGTAGACATGGTAAATGAACTATTAAGTGAGGTATGTGCTGAGAACATGTGTATCTTTGGCAGATACCTTGAGCTGAAGGATAACCTTATAGAAGAAAAGAAAAAGAAGGTAGGATTCACCATACCTGACAAAGAGGTTGAACTGGCCCTTCAAGACGAAGGACTCACGACGGACACGGAATTGGAGGTCTATAGACCCAAGAGAAACAGGACAAGTAAGAAAAGGAGAAATGTCATAAGAAATGGAGAGACTACTAGGTCAGAGACAAAAAGCAACACCGGGACATCGGATACTGAAGAAACAAATTCGATAAATTCTGGCTCAGAAAGCACAAGGCATCCACCAAGAAGAAGGAGGGCCAAAAAGGCTAAAGAAAGCAAAATACTAGAGAAGTGCCGAGAACAAGAAGCGCAGACCAAATTCGTTGTTAGCTCCGGTGAAAAGACAATGGAAGAAACGAAAAAACTACTGTGGACCCAAGTTGTCGCAAGAAACAGAGCACCCAAAATTAAAGAAGCGGTAATACTTAAAAGTGGAGACCTTTTGTTGACCCCAGCAGACAACTCCACAAGGGAAGCAATACAAAGCTTAGCAGCCGAAGGTTTTGGTATAAGTCAGACAGGCCCGAGGTTACCCAGAATCATAGTATATGATGTAGAGAGTAATATCAGACCAGAGGAACTACCAGACCTAATAATGAACCAAAACCCGGAGTTAGAATTAACTCAAGAAGATAAATTAAGGATACAACCGAAATTCAGAACAGGTCCTAGGGATAAGCCAATAGTTCACTGGGTCTGTGACGTGCACCCAGAGGTATTTAAGAAATTGTCTGGCAAGAGAATATACTTAAACTACTCTTCATGTAAGGTAGCTGAGTACTTGAACCTGACAATATGCAACAAATGCCAAAAGTTTGGGCATATCGCAGCGAAATGCATCACTAAAGAAGACACATGCTCTTACTGCTCCATAGAGGGGCATAGAGTAGACAGCTGTCCTAACAAAGGAAAGGATCCCAAGTGTGTAAACTGCGATGGAGCGTTCACATCGAGACACCAAGGATGTCCGTATAAGGCATCAAGAATTCGTACCATGGTAAGGAATACAAACTACGGATACCAATGATGGACCGGGGAAAAACAACCATAAAGGATCATTACATAAAAGTAGCGCAAATAAACACGGCAAGAACAGCAACAGCGAACGATGACCTACTAAGATACGCACAAAAAGAAGGAATAGACGTTGCCCTAATCCAGGAACCGTATGTAAGATACGGGAGACTAGAAGGGCTAGAAACTCAACCAATAAGGATAATATTATCCAATGAGACAAAATAGAGAGGAGGCACAAATATATTACATGGGGCAGCTATAGTGGTCTTCAACCCAGCACTCTCTGTGCTGGCAAGAAACGACCTAACAAATGATAACTTTGCAGTCGCCACGATTAGCGCGGATGGAGATGAGGAGATAAACTTGATTTCAGCCTATTTTAAATATAGAGAACCAACGGCAAATCCAGTAGACACGTTAAGAAGGATAAAGAGAGCTTGTGAAAACAGGACTCTTATAGCAGCTGATATAAACGCGTTGTCTAGGAACTGGTACAGTAAAACAACGGATGCAAGAGGCATCTTAGTAGAGGATTTAATTGAGGAAGAGCAGCTTCAGTTGGCCAATAAGAAGAGTCGGCTGTTCACTTTTTCTGGACAAAGAGGTGAGAATAACATAGATATAACTTTGACAACAAGGGATATTGCGAGCCAAGTACATGAATGGCGCGTAATAGAAGGAGAAATTACCAGTAATCATAGAATGATAAGGTTCAATTTAGGAAAAGGGAAACCCCTAAGGAGTCTCAGCTCCAGGAAAAAATACAGGACGGAGAAAGCAGACTGGGAATTATTCCAGGCAGAACTGACCAGACAACTGAACATCGTTCACGAAGAATTATATAATGAAGATTTGGAAGACAGGACAGAGCTCCTGATGCAATCCTTATCAAAGGCAGCAGAGAAAGCAATACCAATCCGCAAGCCTAAGAAAATACAAAAACCACCTTGGTAGACGAAAGAGCTTGAGGAACAGAGGAAAATAATGAAGAGAGCATACAGGAAAATAAGAAAAGATGGTAATGAAAACCAAACAAAACGAGGAGAATACAATAAAGAAAGAAACGCTTTCCTAAAATGATTAAGGACAGAAAAGAAGAAATCTTGGAGAAGATTTGCAGGAGAGATCAGAGATGATAAATGGGGTCGATGCTTTAGATGGATTAAGAAAGGACCGCAGGAACATGAAGCCCCTTCGGTCCTTAAGAAGTCAGATGGAGAATATACAAAGACATTAAGAGAGACACTGCAATATCTATTGGACACGCTGATCCCCAGCGATCCAACACAAGATACTGGGATCACTGAACCAAGAAAGGAGAAAATGAATTATAAGTCTACTAGTAGTGAAGAGGTAAAACACGCTATTTGGAGAATGTCAACCAGAAAATCGCCAGGAGGCGACGGCATTGATGCCAGTATCCTAAGAAAAGCATGGCCAGTTATGGCAGAAGTAGTGACAAAACTCTTCGATGATCTCCTTGCTCACGGCTATTTTCCGAGGATATGGAGAACTGCGGAGGTAGTAACAATCATAAAGAACAGAGGAAAACCAAGAGAGGACCCCAAATCCTTCAGACCGGTCAGTCTCTTACCAGTGATTGGAAAAGCATTAGAGCACCTCGTGTGCACAAGGCTTGGAGAAGAGGTATCAGGGAAGTTGGCAACAACCCAACATGGATATACAAAGGATAAGTCCACAATATCGGCAATAAAAGAAGTAAAGAACTGGGTCATAAACAGACAAGAGAAACATGTCTTAAGAGTATTTTTAGACATAAGTGGAGCTTTTGATAACGTGAAATGGAAACCATTATTAGAAGATATGGAAAATCTAGGTGCCAGTAAGGCGACTATAAATATCACCAAGAGCTACCTGCTACAAAGAAAAGCCACTATTACATCAAACCAAACGAAGGTCGAGACCACGCTCACCAAAGGTTGCCCACAAGGATGTGGCTTTGGCCCCTCCCTGTGGAAGGTAGTGGCCAACCAGATCTTATCAGAAGCAATAGACGAAGACACACATAGAATAGCATACGCTGATGACATCGTAGCATTAATTGCAGGAAACACACGAGTTGAACTCTATAAAAAAGCGGAAGAACATCTCAAGGACTTACTGGCTTGGGCAAACAGATACGGACTCAAGTTCTCGGCATCCAAGAGTATGGCGATGGCTCTGAAAGGGGGCCTAACACCAGGACATCTTATTCCATTTGGAGACGAAAAACTCAGAACAGTTGAAAAGATCCAGTATCTAGGCATCACAATAGACTAGGATTTCAAGTTACAACTACAGAATACGATACAGAAGAATACGGAAGAATTCAGCAGGATAAGAGGAGCGATAGGAAGGGATTGGGGTGCCAACTTCGACTCAGTCCTATTACTATACAAAATTATATATATACCAAGGATTACATATGCAGCATCAATTTGGATGGCAGATTGGGGTAAAACCGAGAGACAGTGCATTACCCGAGGACAGAGGATACCATTACTGGCAGTCTCAGGAGCATATAGAACCGCTCCAACAGAAGGACTACAAGTAATTACAGGACTTCTCCCATTGGATCTACAGATCCTATGGGAAGGTACCAGGCAGGAGACAAGATGTGGGGTATTAACTCAGGAAACTCAGGAAGAGCTAAGAGGGTATCTACTTGACACCTGGCAGGAAAGGTGGAGCAAATCAACAAAGGCCAGATGGACATACAAAATGATACCAGATGTCAGGACGAGATTGAAAATACCAATGGAAATTGATCATTACATCACCCAGTACCTAACGGGTCACGGCAACTTTGCAGGGAAACTGCATTCCCTAGGACTCAAAGAATCACCCGACTGCTCATGTGGACA
Source organism: Pentalonia nigronervosa (assembly GCA_014851325.1). NCBI lineage: Eukaryota > Metazoa > Arthropoda > Insecta > Hemiptera > Aphididae > Pentalonia > Pentalonia nigronervosa. Next base: position 20,310 of record JACXSJ010000250.1, read on the forward strand.
AGGCATTGAAGACGCTGAACATGCACTCTACACGTGTACGAGATGGATGGAAAGGAGAAACCAAATGAGAAGGGCAATTGAAGAAGAAGGGAAGGAATGGCCCTGTGATCCTAGTACCCTAATCAGTACTAGGAAAATAAACACAGCCTTCAGGAGGTTTGCAAAGGAAACGCTATTGGAGAAAGAAAAGGAGGAAACCCCCACTGTAGGTGAAGGACAGTAACAAAATTAGTAGCAATGAACGTCTCATGGATCCCACCGCCCAGAGAAAAGAGCTACATCAACCGCTGCACGGACGGTGTGGGTCAGCGCAGCGTACCAGGCCCACCACTAGCCGGCTTGGGAAGCCAGAATAGTGGGAGAGGTTAACACCTCGGGTTGACCAACTGACGTCAACTTTAAACCTAGTCAGTGCCGCGGGAGAGGGGAGCCCCACCACCCGACGGACCGACTCGTCGATCCGGAGGTGGTGCCCCTCAAGGTTGAGGAGCCTACCTTGGCTGCAACGCGGTGGTTGTGGGACCAGCGCTAGATAGTAACCATCCACCTCACTTTGGTGGGAGAAGGGATCCCTAAGGCGTAAGCTGACCCGACTCAAAAAGGTACGGGCCTAGGCCCGGTGCTGGTGGTCCCTATGACGACCCGGTTATCATCAGTGATAGCCGAACCTCTGCGGCTCGTAACTAGTCCCATGAACTAATAGACGGTCCGTAGTTGTAAGGCTAAGGCCATAAAATCTGGATACATACTGTCCCTATCTACTCGGGGTCGATGAAGGCCCACCTTGTCGTGGTGACCCCGCCCGAACCGACTTCGGTCGGTCGCTAAGAGGCCTTCAGAACTGTCTGGACTTCCGGAGGTTGGCAACTCCGGTCGTAGGTGCTATGCACCGGCATGATTTGAAACAGACCTGGCCGATATTGGGATAACGCAACTCACGGAGAGCCGCCGTGAGCCGGAGGGAACAGAGGCTCAACCTGGCGGTAGGTATAAAACGCAGGGAGTAAACCCTATAAAATCACAATATGAAAGTTCCTAACCGTAATATTGTTACCACCCCAGTGGTTAGGTTTGACACAATTGGGGACATCTCATGGGTCGACTTGAGAAAGTCGATCGAACAGAAAATTGGTGTTCCTAAGGTACGTACTATAAAGAGCAGGACTGGCATATCCTTGTTCCCTGAGGACGTAGACACGTTGGCTGCCCTTCGGCGCACAAGATGTCTGATCGAGAAAGGGCCATTGATGCCCAGAGTACTAATAAGAGGGGTTGACAGCTCTCTTGAGGCGGAACTTATACCACCGGCGGTTGGTAGTCAAAATCCCGAACTCGGTCTATATGATAATGAGATTAATTCAATCGTACCGCTTTTTAAGCGAGGCCCTAGGGGCAGTCTTAAGGTGGACTGGGTGGCAGAAGTATCCCCAGCCACTCTTAATAAAATAGAAAACAAGTTGATTAACTTGGGACTCATGAGGTGCAGAGTCAGGTTATGGACAAATAGTCCCCAATGTTACAAATGTCAAAAGTTTGGACACACAACTAAAACGTGTAGGGCCGAAAACCCGGTGTGCAAAAAATGCTCCGGTAGCCATGACTCCAGGACCTGCTCGGTGGAGAATATCAAATGCGCAAATTGCAAAAGAGCTCATCAGGCTAACAGCAGGTCCTGCAAAGCCAGAGAGAGGGCTATAGTCCGAACCCTCCGGGACACTGACTTTGGGTCACAAACGTGTAACAATGTACAAAACGGATATTAAAATAGTGCAACTAAACATGGCGAGATCAATGGCAGTATCAGACGAGTTGTATAAATACTGCATTGACAATAAGGTTGATATGGCACTAGTTCAGGAACCATATACTCGTGGCGGAAGTATTATAGCCCTTGAGTCTATAAATACCAGGGTTATTAAAACCAATAAAAATGATCTGCATGGGCATTGGGCGGCTATTATAGTGTTCAATGAGCGCTTGGACATAGTGGCCAAACCACATCTTACAACAGAGTACACGGTGGTAATCACTGCACACTACCCAGGGCAAGTGCCGATCGATATAGTCTCGAGCTATTTCCAATTCCGGAAGCCTACGGAATATTTTACAGACGAAATTAGAGGCATATACGGCCAACTATCTACGAGGTTCATATTGAGTATCGACTCGAATGCCTTCTCCCCCAAATGGCATGACCACAGGAGAAATGCTAAGGGGATTTTAGTCGAATCCATGATCCTCGACTTGGATATGGTCATCCACAATAAGGCAGGACAAGTGCAAACTTTTTGCGGCACAAGAGGGAACAGCAATATAGACTTGACTATATCATCGGCTAACCTTGCTGACAGGGTATTGGGGTGGAGAGTCCTCCGAGGGCAGTGCTCTAGCGACCACTCTCTAATCGAGTTCCATCTTAGAGACGATTTTAAAACAATATGCCCAGAGCCCACAAATAGGTACAAAGACATTAAAATTAACGTTGGGGCCTTGTGCAAGGCGGTACAGAACTCGCTACGAAAATTACATGATGACGGGACAGTCAATGGTCGTGCTATACGACTAGCGGCAGCCCTAACAGAAGCGTGCGGTTCTACACTCCCGAAGAGGGCGACCGCTAAATAACAGAGGCCCCCGTGGTGGAGCTCTGATACAACCGCTTCAAGGCTAAAACTGAAAAGTGCCCACAGATCATGGAGCAAATCACGCTCACCTGAAGACAGGATACTATATAAAAGGGCCCGTAATGAGCACGTGGCAAACATCAAGAGAGCCAAGTCTGGTGTATGGCAAAAATTGGCGAGTCAGCCACTATGTGATAAAAATCCTTGGGGCAAAATTACTAAATGGTTAGTTCGAGGTAAAAAGACCCAAAACGATATACCTATAGCAATAGATCGTGGTGATGGGACCCACACTGTGGATCTGACTGAAACCATTGATCTATTGCTAAATGAGCTGATACCGTCGTCCGTAATGGACCAAACTCCTTGTTGCGAAATTGTTACGCATGATGATTACCCCGATATATCATTGGAGGCACTGAAAGCTATAGTGTTCAAACAAAAGAACAAAGCCCCAGGTCATGACGGGATCACGGCAAAAGTATTAAAAGCGGCCTGGCCAGCCATAGGCAATGAAATGTTGCAAATAGTTAAAGGCAGTCTGAACGAATCTATCTTTCCACAAATCTGGAAGCAGGCCAGCCTAGTGGTTCTCCTCAAAGGGAAAGGTAAAGATCCCTCTTGCCCGAAAAACTATCGACCGGTAAGCCTCCTACCGGTCATGGGAAAAATCATAGAGGAGACCATATGCGATAAATTGGAGGCGGAAATCGGTCATAAGCTGAGTCCTAAGCAACACGGTTTCAGACCGTATAAGTCCACCTCCACGGCTTGGAACGAGTTAATAAATTTCACAAACGATAACGGTCGCCACGTCCTAGGTACTTTCCTGGACATAAGTGGAGCGTTCGATAATGTATCATGGACTAGACTCCTTGAAGATATGGCGCTGCTGGGCTGCAGTGCGAGTACCCAGAAAATCGTAATTAGCTACTTGATCGAAAGAATAGTAACATACCGC
>JACXSJ010000250.1:37443-74491 GCA_014851325.1 Pentalonia nigronervosa
CAACCGTCAGTGCCAACTGACAGCTTGATCGGTTTGTTCTTACCTACAGTAGTTAGGTTCTATTTGCACTGAACGGGCACGGACAACGGATACTGATCAGACACGGAACGGTTATGTGTAAATACTCTTGCACTGATACTTAACGGACGTTACGGAAACGGAACGGCCACGGAACGGTTATGTGTAAATAGACCTTTAAGGTCTATTTACACATAACAGTTCCGTGTCCGGCGTTTAAATTTGTTTACTTGTTATGAAATGGGCATGTTTACACATGTCCGTTCAGTGTCCGTTCCGTGTCCGTACCATCCGTGTCCGTAATTTTAGATTTGTCGGAGACAATGTTTTGGGGAATTTCACTGATACGGTATGAAAAATACGGAATAGTGTAAACAACCGTCAGTGCCAACTGACAGCTTGATCGGTTTGTTCTTACCTACAGTAGTTAGGTTCTATTTGCACTGAACGGCACGGACAACGGATACTGATCGGACACGGAACGGTTATGTGTAAATAGACCTTAAACGATTATGGGTATTATAAAACGGATAATATTCAGAAAATAAAATATCATTTTCTATTACAAAAAAAAATGTTCATTCATATTACTTGTAATCCATTTAATATTACCAAATTAAAAATAAAAATATGTTACATTAAGTTTAAATTTGTATGATTTTACTTACCTACTTGCCGGTGCCCATACGTTAATTAATTTGATAGTATATTGATATTTAATTAGAGTAAAATAGATAATTTTTAGGTGCATTATATATCTATATCACAATACGTACAAAACAATGAAAATTGCTCCCGCTTTTTATAACCTAATATTCAATTTTTTCTCCTCTTTCTAGTGATGCACATGAATGAGAGTTAAACGCAACTCTGACAAAATAAAATAATAAAATGTGTGAGAGTCAAATTTAATGCTCATAGCCCACAACAAACACAGTGTGTATCAAATTTAACTCTCAAAGCTAATACAAACGGTTTTTAAATTTCTTACCAAACGAAATTGCAAAGTAAGGTGAGAGTTAATTATGACACTCGAAGCAGTCAACTTGTTAAATTACAACGAAATAAATAATATTGTTATTCTTCATTTAATATCTAATTTCGTTCAAATTTGAACTTAAAATGTCTATAAAAAATTATTTTTTCATTATATTTTTTTGATTTTTTTGGTTACACTATAAACTACTTACGAAAAACCTTATTATAAATTTTCAACCCTCAGCTATAAAAACTGTACATTTTATAATTTTTTAACTCCAAAACATTTGCAAATGTTCGATGAAGAATTTCGTTAAAATTTGAAGTTTAAATGGTTAAAAGAAAATTGTGCTTGTGTATTTTTACTATTTTCAATTTGCTATTTTAATAATTTATGTTGAATCTTGTATTAAATTTTAAAGAAATTTGACAACAAATTTTTTTATCGATATCTAAAGAATAAGAAAATTTGAAAAAACCAAACATTTCTTTGGCCCACAATTTGCTCAAAAATAATCAAAATATTTTTAAATTTTTTTTTTTCGATATATAGAAAATTGTAATTTAAACATTTGGTTAGGTTAGGTTAGGTTAGGTTAGGTTAGGACATTTTCAAATATCTACAGTTATTCCTTTTTGAATTACATCAAAATAAGAAAATCGTTCCCAGAGAAAACGAGTGAATACCCAATGTCTAATTTCAAACGCTCATAAAAAATTAGTTCGACTTTCTGGTAAACTTTTATTTCTTAAAACATAGGAAAACTGAGAGGGAAGCATTTTTACTTTCCCAAGAAGTGTTGACAGATATAAAAAACACACATCATCGCTCCGTTCAGAATTTAATATACTGATTAGTGTTTACTATATAAACATAAGTATATGGTATGTCAATACCAACACGCAATAACTACATGTTTCCAGTAGTCAATAGTCAATACTTTATGTACAATATATTTACTACTTAATCTCAATCCAATATATTAGTAAATAAATATAAAAACAATAGTTTTTTGATCGACTATTTAAATTTTGTCTGTTGGAAAGTCGTATTATAATTTTATGAATTTATGTTTAGTAGTATAATATACAAATATAACAAGATTGGTAGCAATTTATCAGTTATTATTATATCTATATTCAGAACATCATACATTTAAATCGTATTAACATTTTTTTTTTGTTTTACTTATTCTGGTTAAAATTTAAAAAATGTCATCTCAATAATTGAATCACCAGTTTTGTCAAAAAATTTACTACATTTGGAAAAAAAAAATGTTAAAATCATGCGTTCCTCGGCTGATTTATAACGATTTCAATAGTTTCATTTTGAGTAAAATACAGTAGTAATAAAAATATAATTTATAAAATCGAAAAAATAAAATAATAATAATATTCATTGACTAAATTATTATTTTCGTATTGACAACTGGGGCGTATACAAGGGGGAGATGTGGGGGTCTGATCCCCCCACATGGGTTATAAACCTTTTATAAAATATGTTCTTAGTATAAGGGCGTTGCAAGAAAACATAAAAGAAATGCATAGATTTTTTTGGAAGTTTCTATTTCGTCATACAACTAAAAGATGGTAAATAATGACTAATGAGTAATGACCAATCGGTAAACATATTAATATTTTGTTATATTTATTTACAAGAATAAAATATGAACGACCGGCTGTCGCCACCGCTGTCAATAATAAGTTATGCTATAATAACGATGTGCGATGCCCGCGCATCTATGCGGATAATAATAGATTTTCCTACATTACAAAAAGTTTTAAGAAAATAAGAATATAACTGTAATAATATTATTATATTATAATGCTTGTTGCTTTGAAATAAGTACGAAAATACTAAAATATTATCAATTTAGTATTAATACTGGTTATTTATAATTTGTTCATTGAAAGCTAAAAATAGTTTAATAATAATTAATAAATATTATTATCTAAAAAAAAATTAAATATAAAATGAGCATCGGAATATTCGGAATCCGGTCACTCATCATTTGTCAGTCGTTTATTTGACTTTTTTATCTGTAGAATATCTTTATTGTGGCTTTATTTCTTGATTTTTTTTCTGACTACTTATTTAATCATATGTACAAATAGAACTTATCGAAGAGCAATATATGGATTTTAAAGTATGTTTATTATCAAAACTCAACACAATTTTTATGAATGAAACATAAGATTTACCTATATAAAGTACACAGAATTTACCCAATAGACCACCTATGTAGAGTGAAAGTATGTTTTATTTAGAAAATTATTTATTAAATAAATGATTTTAGTATTAGTTATCAAATTGTTTAAGTTATAAATTATTATCAATAAATGCTATTATTTAATACAAACCTGGTTTAAATTTAATTTGTATATGCATGGTACTATTTCGTTTTAATGGGCATCTTGATGTAGTACAATTTTCAATTGAAACTGTTACGTTATTTAAAATTTCTTGATTTTCTGAAGAAAAGAAAAAGATAATAATAATATGCACTTAATTATTATTCAAAGATAGATTTATATGATCAGTAATATTTATATATTCTATGAGTGTTATTTAAAGAATCATAGTTTAAAAAGCTACTATTTTAAAATATCTTGAACTAATTTGACTAAAATATATTAATATGCAGACTACTGACATGTCGCTTTAATATTATAATCTATACCTACATCATTTATTTTAAATATAAATTAAACATATGTGCCCCTTTTTAACTATAATAAGAATAAAACTAAAATAAACTAAATTATTTTATCAATATTTTGTTTTGATTTGAAAAAAGTCAGATTGATTTCTTTCTAATCGAAAAATTTGTTTTAACATTTTAGTGGTTTTTTCCTTTTACTTGTTAATTATTTTATGGGATTTTTTTTGTTTAAATAAATAAATAATAGTTTTATAATCTTATTCTGTGAGATTTTCTATTGCATACATTTATTAAAATTGTATTCACTACTTGACAATTGGTATTTATTTGTGAACACCCCGCTATTGTGCTGTATAAAATTAATAACCTTGCTACCGGGTGACCGTCCAACTATAGTATTTTTTTATATCGTAATATATAAAAATATATTAAAGTATACAAAAGTAAATAATAATAATATATTGTTCATCATTAATAGTAGCATAGTTTACAATTAATATTTCATAATTACACATAAAAAATTAAACAATTTTCCAGGACTTTGCACTTGAACATAATCCAAAACCTGTGTAAACCACACCAATTGAAACAATAAATACATGAATTACGATTAAAAACAATTTTATCTATAATCATGACTTGAATTAACCCGAAACTAGAATAAAATAATTGGATGAACCCGAAACCTAAATTATTAAGTATTATATTAATTTCAAATTAGAATGTATTCGTTACAACTAAAATTATAGCTTACATGTTTTGCTTGTTTAAGGAATACGTATAGTTATCTAATAATAAATACAATGTAAACTTTGTCACATTGGTTAAAGTTTTGACAAATGTATATTTTATATTTAAAAGTTAAAGAAGACCTATGTCTTTGTTTTATTGTATTTCACAATGTTCAATATTAATTATTGTTTTGTGTAATTTTGTCCTTGTAGTGATTGTGTGTCTAGAGTTTAATTTTAGGATTATTTAGTAACTAGATCTCTTTGATCAATAAATTAACATTTTTAAATAAACTAAATATATAGAAAAAAAGAAAAAATATTTTTTAATTTATAAATAATACATGATGTTTCACGAAGAACCAGGTATTTGTTTAAGGCTTGTCTGATGTTTCAAAACTTTCAACTGATTAGGTAAGCAAGTGAGTACCACTCTGCTATGCAGTAGGTGTCAAGTGGGACACTTTCATGGATGTGTTAAATTTGATTTCAATGATATAAAATCATTGTAGGTATACAAAAAATGATTCTGAGCAAAGACGGTCTGTCAACCCAATGCAGCTAATTATATTTTATGACACTGTTGCTATTAAAATAATTTATTTCCGAAAACATTGTATTAAAAATGTTGTTGTGTACTCACAAATATTTTTAAATTACAAAAACATAACTATATATAATAACATCGCGATTCTTCGTTTAAATATCTAATTTCTTACATATTTGAATTTTAAACGCTTAAAAAGAAAATTGTGTCTTTTTTTTTTATATTTTTAAACTGCTATTATAATAACTTATGAGGAACCTTGTATTAAATTTTCAAGTTTTTTGATAAAGCAAAGCTTTTTTGATTGACAAAAATCAATATCATAATAATAATCATATAGACAGTATGTCTATATTACAATGTACATTTTATGATATTATTGCCATTAAAGTAATCCAATTTACTGTTAATAATGTAATAGGCTGAATTAATTATTGCTGAAACAAGTGTTAGACACAAAAAAAAAACACTCATCATTGTAAAATCAATGCATTCATCACTCCGCTCAGAATCTTAAATGTATAAATTAAAATTGGTGTAAAAGAATCTATCAAATTTACGGATTTAGATTTTTTTATTTATTTTCCAATTTAACAGAATAATTTGCCTTTTTTAATCAAAAATAACCACAAGGATAATATGTTTATTTAAAATAAGTTATGAACGAGAACATTCTTCAGTAGTAAAAGTATTGGTTAATGACAAAGATTAATTTAATATAATTTTTTTTTCATTATGTTTACTTATAAAAATAAAATTTGATTGCTATATCAAATTTGAATTAAAAGTTGTATGTTTATTGATCTAAAACATAAGTTTTTGAATACCCGAATTAACCCTAATAAATTTACATTTAACTGTAACCAGAAAAGTTAATTAACTCGAAACACTCGAATTCAGTAACCCAAATTTTCATTCAACACCCAATTACTCGAAACTCAAATAAATGATTATAGTGCAAAGCTTTGTAATTTTCTAAAGGTACTTAAATTGAAAAAATAATTTAAAAATAAATAGTAAAAATAATACTAATTTATTTTATTTAATTTAACAATATGTCAATATGTTTTTGTTGTAAAAATTTAATTATTTAATTAAAGTGGAATGAGATAGAACAAGAAAGGGTTCAAGGGTGCTCGACTAGAGAAATATGAAGGTAGTTATAATGCTGGCAAGGGGATCGGGTACGTATAAGGACTATGGAGCCATCAAGAAGAGAAAAAAATTCCGTTCCGAGCTTATTGAAAAGTATTTACACGTCTTCCAACGATCAAACATTATAATCTACCCCTCTAAACTAAACGTAGTGTATCGAGATTCAGAGAAATATCGATAATGATTAATGAATATCGACATTTTAGATTAAATACTACAGATATAAGGTCACTTGGTGGCGGGGTGATAATTTTAAATCTAGAAAAAAATGCCCCGAAGTGAAGTTATTGTATAGATGATTTATAATCTGCATAAGTGGATAATAGTAATATAGTATCATATATTATCATACGGATAAACGTAAATATTAGTTAAATAAATAATTTAAGAAATGTAAACAAATTGAAAATAATTCAATAGCAATATATTTACTGAATAGCAGGGTTAAACTACACATTGCTTATTATAAAATATATAAAAATATAAAATAATAAAAATAAACTATATAGCCCACAAGTACATCATGAACAATATATTATACATCACAAGTACGTATAATTAATAATATATAATGAGAAAAATCGTTTAAGTTAAAAATAATTTAAGACCCCCCCCTTACAAAAAGGAAAATTAGTAAAGATGCGTTAAAAATACAACCATCTCACGCTGTAAATTATTCGAAGTCTGCAAACATGTTAAAAATTTAAAATAGATAAAACTTGTAAATCTGTACCTGTTTATTATTATAAATTATTATAAAAAAATCAAACAGATTTGGGTTATATGTGTGTACTATTGAGAAAAAACCTACAGTTTTAAAAATAAATAAACTGTTAATTTAGAAATTTGAAGAAAATACATATAAATATAGTTTATTATAATATTATGAGAGTTAATATTGGGTTGAAATTTTATTGGTAGATGTATTATTTAATATAATAATTATTAAATTAAATCATATGGAAAATACTTCGAAACTGTATCCGTATTAATTATCAAATAATTTGTGTAACACATTATTTAAAAGTTAATAAAAAAACTTACTTGTGCCACATTTATAGACTGTTGTGGTTTTAATTACCTGAGGAAATAATATTAATAAAGAACTCAAGCACAAAACGCTACCGAACATTTTGATAAATATAACTAATGAAAAAATATAAACACAATCAATAAAAACTACAGTAGATACGTCTGTCGTCTACAAAACTAGACGACCTTCTGTTTTCTGCTGTTATGAATGTTTTATTATTTTTCTGCGTACACTCCTCTTGCAACATTTATAAATTACAAACCTGGTTTGTTTTAATTAAAAACAACAAGAAAAATTATTGTACTCATTTCTAAATAAATCTGTATTACTTAGATAATATATTTTATATAATGATAATATTATTTTAACTATAATCGATAAATTCTATTTATTTGAGTCGGAGTAGTTTAATTACAAATTTTATAATTAAACTCAAGGTTACTACTACTTCACTCTAAAAACTAATATATTTTATTAAGTATAATATACATTATACTTTGTTTTATTTTCTATAGATTTATTCCTTATTTTTAAATCAAGATAAAAATAATTAATAAGTACTTAGATTCGTCATTATAATGACTATATGTACTTAGTATAATCTATAAGATTGAATTTAAAATAGTAGCCAGTGCGGCAGTACTTTCATTGAACCTACCTGCAATAAAAGCTAACCCTAAAACCAATTATATAGGTACAAGGTAGTAAGGTAGAAATAATTAAATGAAAATGCGTATAATTTAATGCGGTTAATAATGTAATATTAAAAAAGTATGTCAAGTAAATGGAAACCATTCAAATTTCAGGGTAGAGATAAAAATTTAAACATCCATAGTTCAGTAGCCCAAAATCACAACATTTTTAAGGGGGAGCCTTAGCCACAATTTTTACGACTTACATCAATGTGATGCACCCTATTTTTAATGCATAGATCGCATAAGTGACACGCCTGCACATGCACCGATAAAGTAATAACATGATTACACATAATATAAATTGCTCATTGGCCGTGATTATGCATTGCACTATATTTTAGTTTATTTATTGACAATAGGTAGCGTTAGTAGTCCAAATGAAAATAATTCGTCTATATAGCGGTTGCGGTATTGGTTTGGTGACGGTAAAATGTAGCCGGATACAATACCGATACCGCGACGGTGTCTTCAAAGACAATATAATTTATCCCTATAATAATATAAACTATACAGAATGAGATGGAGGTAGTCGTAGCATAATTAATACAATAATATTTTCAACACAGATTATATTTTTTTTTTTTTTTTTTTGTTATTACAATTCGCCGATTGTTAAATAATCGTCATTCGGGTTGTAAACGCCGTTAAAGGATGCAAGGGTTTGAAATCCAACGTTGTCAAATTTAACCAAACACACGTTGTTTTTTTAATAATAATTTAAATAATATTATAATATTATTATTTACATTTTTACTAAATGTATGAATTGACATTGAGTAATTGGAACATATGCTATACTGTATTACAGTATGTCTGGTGTATATATAGGTGTACGGACGTATCTCATGTCATTATACGCAGGGTTTTTTAATTATTGTGGATCGATAATATGAAATTTCAAAATATGTTATTATATTTTATACACTCAATGACGTTTTCAAATGTTTTTGGCAAAAGTTAATTCAACCTACTGTATAATTATAGTAAAATTAATTACTTTATTAGACTGTATTTACTTAGAATCGTTTTTCCTATACAACGGTTTTATACCATTAAATTCAATTTTAACACACTCAGTACAGTGGTCCCTCTAGACACATACTGTACAGCAAAACGCTTGTACTCAATTTCCAACCTTTTTTTTAATTTAATGTTATATTCTGTTTTTATTAAATGAAAAATATGAATTACTTTGTTTAATAATTAAGTACTAATTTGAGACAAACGTGTTTTGTACAACTTCAAAATAATTGTGCCTTAATTAAACGTTAATCAATATACTGAATATATTTAAGACGAAATAAGTTTGAAGGCTGGTAAAATAATTTTCCCGGGCCGAATTTTTTCATAGGCTGCCACTGTAATACATACTATTTACTAATATTGTAATATAGTGTATATAATAATACTGAAAGACCGCTGTATTTACTTATATAATTACATACAAGTATATTACATTAATACTTAACAAATCAAATAATCTTATCATTGTGATTTCAAATTTGTAAGACACTTAAATACTTTATATTATAATAACTGTTCAAAAACGCAGTTCCTATATTTTATATTCTATGATTATTGTGTAGTTGGTAAAATCATCAATAGTTTAATAATTAAGACGAATTTTAATAAAATAAAACTACGAGTAAAGAGGTATATTATTTAAATATTAAATTGTTGGTTGAGCAACTTACAAAGTTGTAACAATAATTGCCGTGGTCATATCACTGTGAAAAACCAAATCTGAAATTCAATTTATACATATATGTATAAGAGAGTTGTGTACCGTACTCACTACTCTTCGATAGAGGCATCTCCGGGATTAAAAATTCAGGACAAACCTGGACACCTGGTTATAAAAATAATTAGTATAATATACAATTCTCGTATACTTTGTGTATACTTAAGGGTTAAAAAGGTCGGCAACTGGATACTGCTCTTCTGTACAGTGGGCGTCGAGTGGGGTCAATATTATGAATTTATTAAATTTGAATTCAATGATATAAAATCATTGTATGATTCTAAACGAAGACGATCTGTTAGCCTATATAACTAAATGTATTTTATGATATTATTGATATTATAATAATTAATTTTACTATTAAAACATTGTAGATTGAATTAAGGTTTGCAGAAAACATTGCATTTGAAAATTTAATTAAGCGTATAAAATATAATAATATGCTTTAAAAGTTTCAAGCATCCACAAAAAATATTTTTAAATTACAACGAAATAAATAACATTGCCATTTTTCATTTAAATATCTAATTTCGTCTAAATTTGAACTTAAAATGTCTATAAAAAATTATTTTTTTAATATATGTTTTTGATTTTTTTGGTTACACAATTAAATACTTATATAAAACTCTGTTTTTAATTTTCAACTCTTAGTTATAAAAACTGAACACTTTATAAATTTTTAACTACAAAACAATTTGCAAATGTTCAATGACAAATTTGAAGTTTAAATGCTTATAAAATAAATTGTGCCTATGTATTTTTATTATTTTTGATCTGCTATTTTAATAACTTATGAGGAATCTTGTATTAAATTTACAAGAAATTTGACCCTACAAAATTTTTTTATCGATTTCAAAAGAAAAAAAATTTGAAAAAACCAAAAATTTCTTAGGCCTACAGTTAGCTCAAAAATTGTCAAAATATTTTTAAATTTTTTTTGTATATAGAAAATGATAGTTTAAATATTTGGTGAAATTTTCAAATGTCTATGGTTGTTCCTTTTTGAATTATATCAAAATAAGAAATCGTTCCCGGAAAAAACTGGTGAATATTCAATGTCTAATTTAAAACGTTCATAAAAAATTACTTAGACTTTCCAGTAATTTTTTTTTTTAGAAAGATAGAAAAACTTATAGAGAAACTTATGTTAAATTTTCAAATTTTAGATTTGAATAGAAAAACTTATGAATTTAGTTACATCACTGACAAAGTGTGCTACTCGAAAAATAGCAGTGACGGCACTACTTAGTAAAATTATATTTAAATACTGTTTTAATTAAAAATCGTAGTCCCGATTCATAAATTCACATTGCACATATTGACAGGTGTGACAGATTGATATTTTATGGGAAAATATCTAGTACTGTACTTTCTAGGCTATAATTTAAAGGAATAGGTAGGTACTTTGAACTCATTGGTGCTTCGTTTTTTGGAGATTGACACAGAGGGTTCTTGCTTAACGCCAATAACGCGTTATTACAATTTTCGATTTTTTTTTAATAATATTATTTTATCTGTTAAAAACATATGATAATATTATGTGGTCTCCATGCACTGCCTAACAATCGTTTTCGGTTGTCGACATAAGCAACTATATAAGTATTTAGTATATTGCCAAACTTCGAACGTGTTATTTTTCCACTGCAGAATCTACGACGGTTCATCAGACATATACAAACAGTGTTTATTTACGTATGTAATTTTACTTACTCAAAGATTCATAATTATCATTAATGCTGTCGAGTGCGTTTGTTTTGTTCAATTTCTTAATATTTGGCTTGGAATATTGTTACTGTGTTCAATATAATCATTTCGGTATCGGAGATGGCGCCAACAAGTTCCACGCGCTAACAAATGTCAAGGGTGGGCAAAACGATATTAAACGGTAAGATTACCGGAATTTAATTTTCCTATTTTCGAAAAATGCGCCCGTATACCTTTCGTTCTAATAATAATACAACGGCTGAAGTAAAATGTTTTTGCAATAAATGTATCTGAGCGTCAGCGTGTGTGCGTTTTATACAGAGTTTCGGAATACAAATCGACGAATAATAAACCTACTCGAGGTCTATTTTATCCGGATGATATGTTTGTTACGAATTGGGTGCCCACCGTACTAAAAAAAGAAGATTGTTCATCAGGACGGCCATCAATGAACACCCCGTCAAGTTCCAAGTGCACTTTAAAAACAAAGTAAGAATCGAAATTACTACATGTGAAATAAATCACAATTTTTTTAGAACAGTGGGACCATAACTGGTGTTTTACTCGAGATATTATATACACAAAAACTGACGACATTGATAATCAGAAGGCATGTGAATTCAATATTTTGACATTTATATTAATTTTACGACTTATTGGTTCATGTTATAATATTGATATGAATAAACGTTATATAAACCGTTAATGAATTTAACATCATTCGAAGTGATCGATTTAAAACAAATTGACTGTAACTTGTCCAACAAACAATTTATTTTCTTTTTAGCGCACATATAAACATATTTTTCGAGTGTATATAAATCCAATATGTAAGTATAACGTGATATTATACCTTTTAGAAACAATAAAAAGTCGACACTCAAAAAAGAAAAATTAACGTTAACCGAGTCATCTCCATCAAACCGCAGCCGATCGTCAACGTTAACTGCGAACAATTCTTCAAGCAGCCAACGAAATACACGGCGTAATTCAACGCGGACACCGCGAAAGCAAACGCATTCAAGACAAAGTTTGTCGAAAACCCCAAGAAATTCGACATATTTACGACGAAAATCTTCAAAAAATCAAAGAAAACCAACGGTTGCAGTAGATGAAACATTCTCTAAAAGTGTTTCTCTGATATCCGAGAACGATGAACAACACAAATTGACGACGTCGATCCGGCGAAGTCAAAAACCACGTAGTTCAACAACCACGACAACACCACAATTTTTCGATTTTTACGCAGACCGCGAAGATTGATGGCCATTGGAGCAGCCAGTTTATAATATGTTTTGTTTGTTAATCGACTGCCGCAATCGTTGGCTATCGTTTTATTTTTGAAGATTTTCGTCGTGAATAGGTCGACATCCTTAGCGCTTTCGTTGAAGTTCGTCGTGAATGTTACCTTATGTAACCTTATTATTGATGTGTAGGTATATTATATAAAATATATAATTAATAGAATCGTTATTGACTTATAATAATAAGTTTAGTATAATTATCTTATTATATACTAGTTCTATAAAAAACTAATAGAGACTTAGGCTCAAATTTTTTTTTAATTTTCACTTACAACAAGTTATGAAGAATCTTGTATTAAATTTTCAAGTTTTTTAACCGACTGAAAAATTTTTTATCGGTAATAATAAAAAAAAAAACTAGAAAATGTATTATGCTTATAAATAGCTCAGAAAAAGTGAAAATATTTTTAAAATTTTATGGTGTATAGAAAATGTTTATATAAATATTCGGTGAAAATTTTATATATTTATTGTGATTACTTTTGGTGTTACACCAAAAAACAAAATTGATTTTATCAAAAATTGGCTTCTACTTTTACAAAAAAACAAAAATTTATCGGAATGTCAAACTAATTTTTATGAGTATTTGAAATTAGAAAAGGGAGATTATCGTAAACTACCGATTTCTCAGGAATTGATTTTCTTACTTTGTTGTTAATCAAAAAGGAATAACCATAGGCATTTAAAATGTTCATAAAAAGTTGTAATTTTCATTTTAGATCCACTAAAAAATTTTTAAATTATTTTGCCTTTTTTGAGCTAATTATAGATCTAAGAAATTTTAGATTTTTAAAATCTTTTTCTATAAATATCGATAAAAAAAGATGTTAGGTTAAAAAATTAAAAATACAATATTAAAATATTCAATTTTTGTAGTTAAGAATTAAAAATTTAAAACAATGTTTCTCCTAAATGTTTCATATTGTAACCAAAAAATCTAAAAATATATTTACATGGTTGAGTTTTATAGGCATTTATTTTCAAATTTGAACGAAATTAAATATTTAAATGAAGTTTAAGTGTTAGTAATTTTGTTGTAATTAAAAAATATTTATAGTGGGTGCTTTAAACTTTTAAAATATATAACTATTATATTTTGTACACTCATTGACATTTTCAAATGCAATGTTTTTCCAAAAATGAATTCAACCTACTGTATTATTAATAATAAAATGAATTATTTTAATAGCAATATCTTAAAATACACTTAGTTAAGGAGTCCTCCTCATTAGTGTTTTCTTATCTAATCCAAATTATCAACCTCCTGTAAACTCACTATATAAGGTCATTATGAGACCTGTATGGGCTTACAGTATTCAAATTTGGGATTCAACCAAACCCCAATTTTCAGATCATTCCAGGTGTTCCAATCTATTGGATGATTTGCCTCCGTCAAATCACCTTCGTTTCATGGTACATTACAAACAACGATCACTATAAAAACCTAAATATTCAAATACTAAACTACCTATCAAAAATATTCTCACTCCACCTTAAAACTAAAAACCACCAAAGCTCTTTATTCAAACTTCTTTCTTCTTGCAACATCCTTAACAACCCAAACAGGCGTTTCAAAAGATGCTGACCTAGGAATCTACTCTAGTCCCTCTAAACAACCTGCTGAATGACACTACTCTAATAGGTGCCTTCCTAAACTTCTATACTGTCATTTTTATTTTTTTATGTCTTTATCATACCTAATTGATTTATGTATAAACCTTGTATAGATTTTAATTGTATATCATAAAAAAAAGTATTTGTTTTAATCTAGATTCTAGACTAAGATCTAATAGCAACAAAATATATGCATAGATGATTAATGTGCAATGAATTTATTGAGCACAACATAATATTAAATATCTTAACTATTTACTGTAAGTTGTGACCATATAAAATTTAATAAAACGCAAATAAAGGAGGGGGGCTTGAGTCTTTCCAAAAAATTTAGTCTATTTACACCTTTGCACGTTTGCAGATTTTTAATATAAGTTAGATAAGTTTTCAAAAAAACAATCAAAATTTGTTAATTGAACCATTTATTCTTTATACATACCAAAGTATTAAATTTGAACCATGATCATAAAGACAAAGAACATATTTGCAGTATATTCCAATAAATATTTCTTAGGCAGCACACATATTAATATGATTAACATTTTACAATTGTTTATTATAATTCTTATTTATTTATCTGTCGTTAATACCCAACAGGCACTTTTTTACAGTTTTACAATTATGTAATTACAAGCTACATTTAGATAAATGAGTACAGATTATATTGATGTTTAAATAAAGGTTAAATACAAGTAGAAGTCATAGAACCAAAATATATATTAGAATGGTTGGCTAAGTGTAGAATTCTATGTATGAATTTTAGGTATGCGCACAAAGGGTATGCCAAGTGTGTTATGGTACACCTTGCCACTTTTTATACGACTTATTCATTCTGAGGCTTTGTTTCATGTTCAAGCTACAAAATATAGTACAAATGCTAATTTATGAGAATGAGTTATAAGTAAATTTAGGTAACTAGTAAAATAAACCAACTACTAACCGTGATTTTACTTATCATTGCCGTTTAATATTTAAGATCGATTGTAATAGTGATAATATAATTTTTATTCATTAGCAAATATTCTACCAAGGTTTTTTTTTTTTGGTCGAAGAGAGGAGACGTTAGTTTAAGCTTATTTTCATTGTGACATGCCCCCACCAAATTCCTACGCATGCCTATGATTCTATGAATAGGTAGGTTGTACCTATAAGAAGTTGTGAAGGTAGGTACTGTAGTACAGTAGTAATTATTACCAAAAGCATAAATTTGATTAAATATTTTTTTTTTATTTAATTAGAAATTATTACATCTAAATAATTACAACATTTTGTTCTTGACACAAAATCATTAAATATAATACATTAGTTATTTTTATTTTACATATATTAATATAAACAGTAAAGGAAAAGTATAATTTTATCATAACTAAAACTTATTACATAGGGTAATTAAGAGATACATCTTGTCTGGCTAATTCTAATAACATAGGATCGTCAAAGAACTTATTTATGGAAACATCTTCACTTAGGCCTTTTCTTCTCCGCGTTTTTACCATAAATTCTCGAGCAAGATGTGTAGCAGGTTGTGGTTCTAAAGGTTTGATAACTATACTTTTATCAAGTGGATCACCGGGGACAATCTAAAAAAAAATTAAATAATGAATTATGATTAATGAATTATTATATGGTTTATTTTGAATAATTCTTATAATATATCAATAGCAGATTATGAATAATTTTACAGTTAAGTAGATTTTAAATAATACACAGTGCTAGATAGAATACAGAAATCAGTTGTTGGGCAATTATCTTGCTTCACTAGCCTGGTCATCTAAAAATGCAGTATTATTTTATTAATATAAAATTAATTGTTTCTAGTTTATCTGTAATTTTTAATTATTTTAATGAAAACTACTGAGAATAATATATATATTAAAACAAGTTTTATTTTAAGAATCAAATATATTTTAGTTTCAATTAATGTGTCATTTTTACTAATTGTAAGTCTCCTTAGAAAATAATAACAAATAATAATTATTAGCTTATCCATGGTTATACTCCGTTCCAAAAGAGAACATACTAAACGATGACCAATATGAGAATATCCCGTTAGTTTAATATGTTGTTAATTAACCACTAAGTTGATATTATGTCTTAAAATATGTAAAAGTAAAATCGATGGAGATAGAAAAGCTTTTATTAATACTTTCTCATTAAAAGTTAAATTAGTTGATAAGCATAGTTCATAACAATAACTTATTATAAAGGGTGTTAAGAATTATGTATGTTTTATATATTACAATTTTTAATTTATAATACAATTTACTAACCTGCCAATGATGAAATACAGACAAACAAAATGCTTGTCCTTGAGTATGAGTACGTAAATCAGTTTCAAAACCAAATGAATCAATAGCAGGAATAAAAGCTTTGATGGTATAAAGTGGTGATCCTGGAACAGGAGCATCTTGAGTTACGTGCCCTCTCCTTTTAGCTAATACAGTATAAACAGCAGAAACACAATCTGCTGGAGCTTGAACTTCAACATAAAGATACGGTTCCATCAAACGAGGTGTTGCCATAAGAAATGCTGAATAGGCTACTCTACGAGCAGTAGGAATGATTTGACCTACAATTATTTTTTAATACAGTATAAAACATTAAATTAAATATAGTTAATTATATGTACTAACCTCCTCCTCTATGCAATGGTTCAAGAGCAATAACTGCATCTAATATTTTAAATTTAACATTGCGAATTGGTTCTTCACATAATGGTCCCTCTCTAGTACCCCATTGAAAACCCTAAAAATCCAACCAAATTGTTTTAATATTAAAACAGTCTTAGTTTAAATTAAATTATTAAATACAGTAAATATAAGTAATTTTAAATCAGAAATAGAAATTATCAAGTTAGTAGTTAGTCCATAAAGATCTTTAAGATCAAATACTTTAGTCATAACATCAATGAATACCTCATTGGGACAAAAGTAACAATTGTTAGGTAATTTTAAGGAATACAGTCGGGTTCAAATGTCTAAGAAAAATATACTAAGCTGAAATAGTTGAAAAACAAATTAATGGTTTCTTGATCCACTGGAATTAACAATATTATTTAATGAAGCTATTCAACAAATTAAGTACTAATAATGATATTTTATAAAAAGATAAATAAGTTACTTGAACAATTGAATCCCTAATAGACCTAAGTATATTTTTGTCAACTTCAGATGGCAGAGTATCATCTACAAGAATATTAGGGCCCGTAGTATCTGGACCGAATGCCCATATGGAACGAGCTGCAAGTAAATCCCAATCATATTTAGATTGGAAAAATTCACCAATTTTTTTCCTTAAATGGTAAAATGTTTATTATTAAATAGTGTACATAATCATTTTTAAAAACAAAATTTAATTTTTATATTAAAAACAAATTGTGAAATATTACTTGTCCCATGAAATATCAACCACTTGATTTTCAATATCTTCAGCAAGACCTTTTTCTAATGGTTCTGCAATCATTGTTATCTTATTACGTTTATTTGGAGTTTCAGCAAAACATTTTAATGATGATGTATCAACAACAGTTTCACAAAAAGCAACAACTGGATCTGCCACTTTTATATCTTTAACAATAAAAAATGTAATACTTACTATTTATGTATGCTGTAATGTTAGTATATTTACCAATTTCTGAATACATTTTTCTTAAATCGTGCATTACACAATCCAAATATAATTCACCAGTACCAAGTATAACATGTTCACCAGATTCTTCAACACGAGTAATAAGAAGAGGATAAGACTTATTTACTTTTCTCAAACCATCTAACATTTTAGGTAATTCAGATGGATTTACAGGTTCAACTAGAATTTTTTTTATATATATATTAAAATTACAAAATATTAATTTAGGTATTTTTTTTTTTTTTTTTTACCTGCAATTTTTATTACAGACTGAGTATTGAATTTTAATGGTCTGAATATGTATAAATCATCAGTTGTTATTAAGTCGGTTATTGTTGCAGTTTTAACAATTGGTTGATCAATGCCTTCAATTAGCACCCAATTACCAGCTGGTACTCTATTCACTTCAACTTTGTATCTAGCTTCGTGTACCCATAACCGTCCAATTGTCATTATTCTAGAATCTTCTTCATCAACCAAGGAATAGTTTTCACCTAAAACTTTTACTTCTTGTCCAGCATGCAATGTCCCACTCATTACTCGAGCTAATACTTGGAAAAAAGTACAATCATCAGTAGGATACATTTTAGTACTATGCACCATTAAACGACCCTAAAATAAAATATGAAATGTAAAACATAAAATTAAAATTTACCTTAAAAAAACTTACATCTGGGTTACAATCAAGCATATCCTTGGCTAGTTCAGTATCTTGAGGACCTGTATAAATGGTATCTATTTTGTTTTTAGCATTTTCTGCTGGTGAAGGTATATGATTAACACACATGTCCACAAAACCACTGAGATCATTTAAGAAGCGTCCACAAACAAGGCGTAATAATGGCCGTATATTAATATTCATTTCACGTTTTGTTAGTTTTATTCCAAGTTCATCCAAAACATCAGGGAGAGTAGTATCCACATCGCCAATTACTTGAGCAAATAATTTATACAATGGTTCTAATATAAACTCAACAAAACTTCTTTGAGCATTGTTATGTGGAGATTTTTTAGAAAATTTTCTAGTTTTGGGATTAAAGTACACATCACCCCATAAAACTTTAGAAAAACTGTCAACTTTAACATTAGGATAATGGTTTGCATAAAGTTTAGCAAATGACTTTAATGTGAAACAAACAGCATATTGAGCTGATGCAAAACAAACATTCCCTATAATAGGTGAAACAATACGAGATGGATCATTCTGTGAATGTAAACTGTAAAAAAAATATATATATATATAAGTACAGTAGTTTAAAAAAAAATAATTCAATATAAGCCTATATAGTTGGATATCAGATAGATAGTAGTTCGATATTAGTTTATACCTTAACAGAGAATTGACTTCATCAATTATATGCTTAATTTTGTAATATGCATCTTGAGGAGGAAGTTTAAGCTCCAACATAAGTCTGTCAATTTTATTTACACAAATAGTAATTGCAATTTTCTCCTGAATTTTTTTAAAAAAATACTTTAATATTTTCTTCAAACATAAACATATAATTGTGTACAAACTTGTATAGCATGTTTAATTAGACGTTCTGTATTTAACATTACACCTTCAGCAGCATCAACAAATATTACAGCCCCATCACAAATTCTAAGGGCAGCTGTTACTTCATCAGAAAAATTAACATGACCTAGTTGACATTAAAGTTTAGATTTAAGAATAAATAAAATCATTTTAATTTAAAAGTAATATTACCAGGTGTATCAAAAATATTCATTAAATATGATTTAGAATTAACATCAGGTAAAACCAATGTCACAGGAGTAGCTTTAATGCTAACACCTCTTTGACGTTCAGTCATTAAAGTATCTGTATAACGCATCAAATCAGCATCTGCTGAATCTAAATTTAACTGCCCTAAGTCTGGATGAGTTTGACGGACTAAGCAATCTACCAAACTAGTTTTACCATGGTGAAGATGTCCAACCAATGCAACATTTCGTACTAACCCCGCAACATCCATTAAATCTGCCAAATACCTAATTACAACATAACATATTAATTGAATTGATTTAAACATAATATAAAACAAACAGAAATTACTCCATATTATATGTCGTGTTGGGCAAATATTGTTCCTTGATTTGGAAATTATGCTGTTTAACAGGAGCAACCAATGGCACTGTTAATGGTAGTTCATCTTCTTCTTGGACTAATGTTTCTACATCAGGCCCATACACTTCAACAGCACTCGGATAATAACGTTTATCTTCATGTAAAACAACACTCATACCCGGTTCTTCTGGTCCATCTTCATTTTCTTCAATCATCTATAAAAACAAAATTGCATTAGACATAAATATTGCATGTATTAAATGTATTTACTTACATCAATGTCCTGAGGTTCTGGATCAGGAGACGGCGGCTGTTCTTCTTCCTCTTCATCAGATTCCAATTCTGGTCCAATGTAATTACCAAACTCATCATAAAGATCAGAATCCATTTTATGAATTCAAAAACTCAAATTAATTCTGTAAAAATCTATCAGTTTTCCTATTCAATTCTCAATATTATATTAATTAATAATTATTAGAGGTAAATACTAAATAATAAAATTATTAATATATCGAAATCATCTACAAAATAACGTTTGAAAACGAACACTTCTAACATAACCTCAAAATTTCAATATTTTTATTTCTTAGTTTTTAATTTTTATTAAACAAATATAAATGTTATCAGTTAGAATATGTAATCAATGGTATAAACTACTTGATTTTTCGCAATGTATATTCTGAGTTTGAGGCGTTAGGCACCTCACATAAATTAATAAAATAGAAAATTTAGATACATTATACATGATATTATACCTATCATTAAATAATAAACTAGGCATGATCAAATAATATAGATTAGAATACGGAAAGCTATGTTTAAATATGCCGGCGACATGACGCTCCAAAATGTATGTGATTGGCCTATTCAGCTCCTTCTCCTTATCACTTTTATGTACTTTGTAACTAATACAAATTACTTGGCGCAATAAATTATATAATGCATTAGATTATAGAATAATTATTAATAATATAAAATATTTACTTTATATATAATATTAGAATGTAGATTACTGTATAAGACTGTGTAAATTGATACATTTATTATATGCAAAGTAATAAATCAATAATTAAACAACACATTTATCAATATCAGTATTCTATTAACGTTGTTGTCTTGATTATTTTTAATACCTTACCGAAATTATTTTAGTAATGTCGATGTAACAGTTTTTATATATTATTTAAATTGTTCTTTTCATAATTTATATATTTAAAAATATTTGTTTTCAGTAAGTAGAAAATTTTGTGCTGTTTTCTTGCAAAAATATTGGAATTTTATTCCATAGATTTCCAAGTAATCAAAACGTGTAATTTTTAAATATGTTAATATTTTTAAATTTTAATTAAGTTAGAATCCTAATTTAATTTCTATAAGATTATTATTTATAGATGTAGCCATTGGATGAAACTAATACAAAATAATATATTTAATTATAATTTTGAACAAAAGAGACTAGCCTCAGTCAAATATAAGGTGATACGTTCAACACATTTTATTAATGAAGACTATTCAATTTGAAACAATGTTTGAAATAAAGTATCTATATATTATACTAATTTTATATATTTTTATAAGATAATTGTATTTTATGTCCTTCTTAAATATAATTAGTAACAAAATTATAATCAATAATTATTGATTATTCAGGTTATTGTATAAAGGCACGATTCCACCATTAAATCTATTTCTGCGTGTAGCAAAACTGTGTTGGATAAACAGGATACAATATCAATTTGGCGTCCAAATGTTTATTTATTTATTAATATTCTAAGGCTAAAATGCTGTCGGTTCAAATATTTTTTGGTTAAAATACTGTCGGCCGAATAATTATTCGGATAAAATATTGTCAGCCGTAATATTTTTTGACTTAAATACTTTCGGTGGAAATAGTTTTCGGTTAAAACATTTATTGCCTATAATACTGCCAGTAGTAATATTTGTCAGCTAAAATATAGCCACTCATACGCATACACTACCTTATTATTGCTAACAAAACATGATGCTGGACTTTTTTCCATTTCTCATGGGATATTTAGTTTGTGATAACCATTAACTAATGTTTTAAAATTTCATTTTTTATGAAATCTTCAATGTAACAAGACCTGTTTTACATTTATTAAATCAAAATCCAAAAATTGAATATATCTTTTTTTAATTAGAGGATTTTATTATGATTTAATAACAATTAGCAATGATAAAATTCCCGAATCCAGAGTACCGGTAAAAAAATTTGATATTACATTTAAACCAATTAAAAACAGTGAAGACCAGTGCTATAATTGCTCAACAAATTACATAAATATGTACATTGATATTATTTTTATTTAGTCTGTGCACAACAGGGTGGGAGACTTCTACAAAATTGATTGGCTTATAATATATGGTGCCTTTTTTGTGTTTTTGATTATAAATTACAATTTGTAATTGATACCATTATTCTATACTTCTTTAGTTCTATGCATATAATAATTGTTTTTTCATCATGATTGTCATTTGACATTAGTCATTGCCATGAGTACATGATTAGTTTGTAAAATTTAGTTTTATAATTTTTATTCGCGCTAAATTATTTGTTACAGATTAATTGTGGTAAAATTAACAAATATGTCAGGTTGAATGGTCACAAATTGTTTTCGTGCTAGTAAACAGAAAGTGATATATTATGATATAAAAATGCATTTACATCGATTTCCTAAAAATGCTGAAATGAAAGCTTTGAGGATAGACAAATTCAATGTGCTTCCAATGTAATCAAAGAAATTAACTGTGATACTATTAAAATATTGGTATTGAATTTAATAACATTTAATAGATTACTATAGTCTATAATATATTATTATAATTCAAATATATGTATTTTTTAGCTTATTGCCTTATTTGGTAAATTATTATTTATTTAAGGAAAATGTAGTGACATTTTCAAATTAAATATTGAATTAATTGATTACTTGTATTTTAGATGCCATATGTTCTATACATTTTTCTCCTAATTCATATTTAAAAAGAACTAAAATACAAAATATGTTGGAGTATTCTCCAGAATGTCAGAAAACTCAAATGTACCACAATACCTTTGATGTTAGTTTGAATTTTGTTATTTTTGATCAAAGTTAAATTATTAATTAATGTTATTTTATTGTTTATTTAGTGACAGAAATAAATAATCTCTAATAAAAACTCTAGCTGGATTATTTTCTGTTACAAATTCAACTGATGAATCTAATAGGTATCTTTTCAATAAATATTAAATTATATTATTATTACATAATTTATACTGCAATATAGTCACAGAGAATATTATAATGTGTGGTATAATTTACAGTAAAAACTTATCATTTAAAATGATGATATATTATACTTATTTTGTTAGTGTATAACCTGATTTAAGCAAAAAACATCATACCAAATTTATTTGGTATATCAGACACTTTATTTGGTGTCAAATACCTAGAAAACAATGAGCCAGATTTATTTCTAAAATATATTTTTCACAAATATTTGTGTTTTGTTTTCTGTGATCTTTTTAATCTTTATTTGCTTTTGTACATTTGTATGTGGCGTAAATAATAAAATAAATAATTTCCCTATTATAACAAGGACTACAAGACCAGTAAAACTTGCACATTCTTAATAAAAAATATCTGTTCTTAGTATATAGGAAAAAACCCTACTCCCTTTTTAAAAAGATCAATACATGAAATATTTGATGTTTTTGAAAATGAGTACCTAACACAATAAATGCTATTATTAGACAGGTATACTAGTATGTAATGAGTCACTGAAAAAACAAATATTCTTTGTAATATATCATTACCAAGACTGAATCAAGATATAATAGAAAACTTGTTCAGTTTTTTAAAAGGCATGGTCGGTTCTGTTTGTAACAATATAGTCTCTTGACTTCAAGTACAGGCAAGTCTAGTTTTGATCTGTAAATATATTTTCACTTAACATTACTAAATAAACTAAACTTGTATAGATTTTGTAAGAAATCTTTTAATATTTAGCTATAATATTTATTAATAATAATTTAGTGTAAGGTGGTTTATTCTGTGAAAACACTCAAATTTTGTTTTCACTGTAAATACAAATTCTCAAGGAGATATGGAAAAGAGTCTGTTGAATGAAAGTAACTGTATAATCAGTTTAATGTTGAACTAAAATTTACCTGAAATGAATGACCTCAGTGAATGTGACAATGAAATGGCCAATGTAGAATCAAGTTCAGATATATTCAAGTCTTCAATTTCAAAAGAATGTTTTGACCTACTAATCAAATTTGAAGTATACGAACTAATTATTAATTAAAAATAATCGTGGATTTGAGGCACTTATTATTTAATAAGTGTCATTTCTACACAATAATTACGTTATAATTCAAAAACAAAATAAATTATAAAACTCACCTGACAAATATTTATTCTTATATTTTAGATGAAACACAGAGAAGTTTTCAATGAAATTGAACTAGATTGTGCCTAATATGTAGCTGGATATGTTGCTAACCATTTTGATAACAAATATCTAGAACTTATAAAACAAATTGACGATAAAACTGTTACTTGATGGACAAGTTTTAAATCAATGGGAAGATTGAAATTGCCGTCTGATATTATGATGATGGCAGTCAGAAAACTAAAGATAGAATTTGAAAAACTTCATAAAGATAGTATTGATAAAAGTAAAAATGTAATGAAAAAGATGCTATTGAATGCCTTCTAACAAGAACATTCATCAGACTGAATGATCTAAACAAGAGAACAACTGAAAAAATATACAACAAGAAAAGAGAAATAAAACTGTTTAGTCCTACAGAACAATATAGAAGCGATACTTTGCTTTATAGCCGATAACTGGAGGTTTGGTGTTGATATATAATTGTAAATGATGTTCTGATTTGTTGTTTGATTACGTTTTAAACTTATGACCTATAACTTATAATTTCTTTCTTTACACAGTTTCACGTATAAGAATTTCAACTTTTTTAAACATTATATACAAATAAAAATGAAAAATACAAAATATAATTTTTTTATTAAAAGGGTATCAATCATTAAAAAACATGATATGGGCCATCAGCTGATCGATATATATCAAAATGGCAGACCCCCATGAATTCAAGGTCATGTCCCTACTCTTTTCAAATGGTAATGGTAATTAGCAATTGTCATACCCCTGATAGTACTAAACACTATACAGGTTGCATGATGCAGGTGCAATCTTGGGTAGTTCGGAGATTTTGTGATAAGTTTGTCGTTTGTCTTTGTAAGATTAACTGTATGGTCATTAAATTTTAAATTTATTGAGTTTCTATAATCATTTAAGTTATTACAACATTATATAAGAAATTACCACAGAAAAGATTACATTTAATCTATTCTGTGATTATACTATAGGTGTACTGTTTAAATTTCAACCTGAATACATACATTTCACAGATTTCACGGTAAGGAAATTATGCTTGTTTTTATTTATTCAATGGTTTCGTCTAAAATTATTGCACTTTTGATAAAAAAATACACAAGTAGTTTTAACTAATAAATGCATTTTTAGTTTTGACCACTAGCACTTTGTAATAAAGTTGTGACTTATTTTTGATAAATTGGCTAGATTAAAATACAGTACAAAAAAATAAGTTTTGTATGAATGTAGAAATACAATTTGTTTATTAAATTAAATAAGTATAAATGTATAGTATAGTAATACAGTATCTTTAAATAATTGTTTTCTTTATTTGAAATTGTCAGTCCAATAATTATACTGTTCTGGAGTACTTAAATATTCGGTTATTCAGATTTCAGACAAAAATTGATAAAAGTTTAAATTTTAAGAATTAAAATGTAAAGTTATGTGATAACCTTAATATTTAGCGTATCGTATTTTTCATTGTCTATTTTGTTATAATTTATTCCATTAATGAAGGAAAATTATGTTAATTTAAATTGTTGAGAGCCTGTTAGATTTAGCTCTAGATAGGAAAATAATTATGAAACCTCTTAACAAAAATATCTCATTTGCATATGTTGTCTCTGTCTTACAAGTGAATAACATAACATATTTACATTTAGCAGTTCTCATTTATCTTAGTTTTAATATTAGAGAGAATTTATCAATTAGTAAACTTAAAGGTAACACATATTCTGTAATTTATTAGATATTGTATTTAATATTTTAATTTTGAAGAGAGTTATAAGTGTGTAAAATAATACAATATTAAATTCTTAAAATCTAAATATTGAGAGAAAAAACATTTTGTACAAATCAATATATTACCTTTGTGTTTGATAATAGATAAATGCACTAATATTGAAATAATGAAGCTAAATGAGAATTGCTACACATAATTTTGCTATGTTATGTACTTGTAAGACAAAGACAACAGATGTGGATAAGATGTCATATTAACTATATTATTATTATTGTGATATACCTACTTAATATTTATGATATATCATATGTTTTTTTTTTATACTTTTTGAGAATATCAACTGTCTGCCGTCTGAAAATGACCAATTTTGCTTTCTAAAAAGAGTTTTTGGATAGTTCTGAAAAATAGTAATTGTGAAAAAAAATAAATGTGAAAACTTAGAAGTTTAAATAGTTTTAATAATTAAGTACCTATACCTTTTATAGTTATTACATTTATGTAATTAAATTTAGGCCCCACACTGACTTTGAGTAGTTGGTGTGGAATTGCCCTCCAATCTTGGGGATTGAGCGTCGGGCTAACAATCCGTCCTCGCAAAAAGCACTCTGTTAAGAAACTATCAAAAAGCTTCGAAATTTTATTTAAAATGGCAAACATTGGGGGAATCGGAAAATGGGCTACGGAAAGGAACTTGGAATGTCAGAACACTAAATAAACTTGGAGCTTTGCAATATGTACTCGATGCTTATAATAACTATACAATTGACATATTAGCAGTACAAGACATAAGGTGGCCAAATAGTGGAAACTTAAAGAAAGGCAATATAACACTATTCTATAGTGGCCCTACTAATGGAAAACATAAAAATGAGGTAGGTTTCATGATACACGACAAGATACTACCAAATGTAAAGACTTTCTCAACCTTTAATGATAGAATTTGCTATATTCGTATAGAGGGAAAGATACTTGACTTAATTATCATAAACTGCTATGCTCCAACAGAAGAAAAAGATGAAGACATAATGGACAAATTCTATGAAGAACTAGAAAGTGTATGACACTTTACCGTTGCACTGTATAAAGATAGTAGTAGGTGATATGAACGCAAAAATTGGAAGAGAACACATCTATAGGCCGGTTATAGGACCTAACAGTTTGCATGAAATTAGTAATGAAAATGGGACCAGACTGATAAATTTCGCACACTCCAAAAATTGCATAATAAGCAGTACATACTTTCCCAGAAAAAATAAACACAAATGCATTTGGAAATCCCCTGATGGAGGGACATTTAATCAAATTGACCACATACTTATAAACAGGAGATTTAGTGGATGCATAAGGAATGTGAGGACATATAGAGGAGCTGATGCAGACTCAGATAACTAATTTCTTTTTTTTTTCTGTTTAAATCGGCGATGGATATGCATGGAGAGCAGATGGACGCTTAATTAAAAATGTAATTATCAATAAAATAAATAAAATGAGATCCCTAGGACGACCCAAAACCCGATGGATTGACATAGTTGCCAAAGATATAGTAATGATAGACCAAAACGCAACTTTAGAAATAGCATATAAGAGAGATAGATGGAGAGATTTTGATAACAATGGTCCTGAATGGACCGGTAAGCTGAAAAATTAAATTTAGTATTAATTTACTAATTCATTTTTTAAACGTAATACTAAATTAGGTATAGATACTATATTATGTTCTATGAATAATTGTTATATTTTTCACACAATTAATTAAACATTTCAGATAACACAATTAAAAAGTATAATATCATTAATATCTTGTATTATCTTATGATTAATAAAAACTATAATATAATATTTACTTTTAAAATCGGTTGTTTTGGTCCAGTCTAAAATTCCAAAATCTAATTTTAAAATTTTTACGTCACTTGAGTCTATACAAGTGAATACAATTAGTTTTTCTGGACTGGATTCTTCCTCTGCGCTGTCAACGCTAATAAAACTTGGATTGTCTTCTCCATATTCTTCATCAACATGTTTACCAAGATCACTAGTGGACTGAATGGGATTTTTAACGGGTGGGTTATTAATCCGATTATTCCGATTAATCGTTCTTTACTGACTACTTTATTAAATATACTAAACATCGTTAAAAATTGCGGGCATTTAAAAATAAATATTTGATGTTTGAATGCACTTTAACGAAAAAGCTGAATTGAGATGAGAACACGGTGAAAATTTATTTTGCCATATAAAATAATCAGCGTACCTATATAGTGTAGAGTGTAGACTGTATATAGTTAATAGTTATGCCATTATACTGTTTAATGTTTACAAGTTTGGCGGATTTACCATTAACGAATATTTTCGTCTCCTCAATACTGTGTTATTCCCGTCTATTTTTAACCTAAACAGTAAACCTGATAAGTATTTTTTCCAGAAACATGGATGGACGGCGATAACGTCATTATAGTCTTCTGATGATTATAATTTATAATATAGAAGATAGAACTATATAGGTATATAACAAAATATTATTGTTATTGATGTCGATATGATATTGTAATGTATAAATAAATTAATAATTTAAAATTTGTATTATCAAATAAAATATTCTAACGATATCAATATAAATAATATATAGAAAATGTTTTCAGTTTCCACATGTGGACGTATAAAACAGTAAACTATTACACAAGAATTTCTGGGGGGCTATAGCACCCTTAACCCCCACCATTCTACGCCTATGTTTATGATACAATTTTTCGTGTTCGATAAAATAATTAGATTAATAGAATAATTAAAATAAAATGAATTGGTGTTTAGTAATTACTCTTAACACTTATATTGTATATTTTTTATTTAAGATGGTACAATGGAAAGAAAAATTGTCTAATTGATATAGATGATATGATTGTTATTGTTAAGTCACTTGAATTGTCAATAGAGTTGTTTGGCCATGTTTGTCGGGGGGGAGGGGGAATAAAATGTTTTAACATTTTATCTATTACTCCATCTCCAAAAAAAAAAAGTATTTATCATAAGCACTTTTTAATAAATGTATATATGCATGTATGCATGAGACTTGGAATCAAATAATTACAAAATATTCACATTTACGAATATTAAATAGGTATTATACTTTATTGGTATCTTCATAACAATTTAATCCTTTGATCACAATAAAAGATCCACTCTGCATGGCTTTAATGCTATTTTGTTAATTACTTTTTCAGGTTCAATTTTTATATTTTTATGAACGGCCAACATAACGAGGCCATTTAATCGATTCTGTGAAATAAAATGTAAAGAATTAGATAAACTTAAATTTTATCTCTCTATCACAGAAAGTTTATGAAATTTAGGTATTGAATATATTAAATTAATTAAGTTTAAACCTTAGACATTGTGTTTCTTAAATATCTTTTCACTCTTTTTCAATGTTGAAAACTTACGTTCAGATGAAGATGTTGATACTGGTAAAATGCATAGAACTTTTAGGAGAACATAAATATTTTATTTTATAATATATGGCCTGATCCCTTTTGTACATAAACCAGACAGGTATATATTATAGTTTACATAAGAAAAGGAGAAAGAAAAATACATAAAATTATTTAGAAAAAGATGCATGAGGAAGTTAATGATGTTATACAACAAAGTGAAAGTAATTAATAAATAAAGGTGGATGTGAACTTACGGGCATTACAACAAAACAACAATACAATTGAATACAATAAAAGAGAAAAGTGGGGTCCAAATTGGCATTAGACATATAGGTCTAATAGGCTCATTTAACAAGTAGTCGGTAGAACACAGAGAAACATGAAATGTTATAATGGAACAAGTGGTGCGCTAAGGAACTTCAAAATTATTTAATGAAAGTAAAGTCAAGGAATCAACCCTACCATCTAACAGTCCTATTAAGAAGTTACCATCCATAATGTGCCTGCGTTCAGCTAATGAGGCTAAATCAAATTGAATGGCAACTGGAGAGTAATTATGTGATGGACATTTAATGCCTGAGAAGTAGCTGGTGAACCTATGTTGTATCCTTTCAACCTGGCAAGCATTGTCGATAGTTTAAGGATCCCAAATAATGGCACCAAATTCAATAACTTGTCACACTAATGAACAGTATAAAACTTTAAATGATAAAGTTAGTTAAAGGCCCTTTGACAATCTCATTATTATACCTAAAACTCAGAGCTTTGCAACAAACCATTTCAATATGAAGACCCAGGTTTTTATATGGTCTCCTAGTTCCATAATTCTAAATCAAAATTCTTTTTTATGTTTTCTATTATTCAAATGCAATATTGATCGCCCTTCACATTCCGGTTATGAAGGAGTATCCGGATTTTTTATTACTCTTACTTTAAGAAATCATAGAAAATACCCATCTTTCTTTTTCTCTTTAAATTATTAAATAATAAAATTGAATGCCAAGGAATAAAAAACACTAAATTTCAAAGCAAAAACTAACTTTACAAGAAATAAAGATTTATTCACATTCAAAAACATACATTTTAATTACTATATTTTCTTCCCCGATAAATTCACTAATGCAAATGCAAATTCAATAAAATTGGATTTATTTTCTTGCAATATATATAATATTAAGTCACCATTTAATGTATAGGTTATTTAAAATATACTTCTATTTAAATTTTTACTTTACCTCTTTCTCGTATATTATTTTTAAAGTTGTA
Organism: Pentalonia nigronervosa; assembly: GCA_014851325.1. Lineage (NCBI taxonomy): Eukaryota > Metazoa > Arthropoda > Insecta > Hemiptera > Aphididae > Pentalonia > Pentalonia nigronervosa. The sequence continues at coordinate 68,167 of JACXSJ010000250.1, forward strand.
TTGATGTAAATTATTATATTGTATTTATTTCTATTTTCATTTTAATTGTTCACTTTTAATTCAGTTAAATTATAACTATATTAATATTTTGTAATTCCTCTTGTACTATATCTATATTATGTTTTAAATATTATGTAATTACAAACTAATGTTCATCATATGCTTTATAATACTGCAACACTATTACTATTGTAAATGGATTTATTCCATGAAAATAAATAAATAAATATTCATATATTAAAAAGTTTTTCATCCCGTGGCTCCTTTGTCTCTTCATGACATTTTTTGGTAGCTCTCAAATTATTATGAACACAGAAAGATAATGTTTTAGTGTTTAATTATTTATAATAATATATATTGTTTATCATAATTATTTTTTTCTCTTCTGTGTGACAGCTCCTCTAAAAAATACTTGTGATGTCTGTTAGAGCCCTGACGCTCAGTTTGATTACCTCTATAAACAAAATAGTTTGTATATATTCTTTTTTGAAAATATATTTTATTTTTAACAATTTGTATTTGTAACTAGTTATCTACTGTAGTAGAATTAGTTGTTGATTAATTTCTTTAGGAAACAAAGAGATTGATCTTTTGATAACCTTATTGATTGTTCTGATGTAAGACTTCTACAAGTATTAAAAGGTTGCTATAAATTATCAAAGTCTGTAAATAATATTTAATTATTAATTAGAATTTATATGTGATAAACATAAAAATATTCAAAATACTAATAATTAGTAAGTAGGTACTTATTACTTTCTATATAAAAAAAAAATAATTGCAACATAATTTATTGAGAATTTCAGTACATCATTTATTTTCTCTTTCTGACATATGCAACATAGCAAATGTGTATTCAGTAAAATTAATCTTGTGAATATTAAACTGAATTGATTTATTATCAAGATAAAATCATTTTCTGTGTTTATATGTTGGTATGATTTATTACAAAATTTTAATTTTTATATAAGTTATGAATATGTAAAATATTTTAATTTAAAATGCTCATATATTGCAAAAAAAATTGTAATATAATTAAAAAACTAACAAAAAGATAATGTTTTTTATAGAAAAATTACTTATTAAAGGTTTCAAGAAAATTCATAAAAAAAATAGTGAATTATTCAATAAAGCTGTAAAAATGTTAAAAATAACATTTTAGACTTCTTCAAATTGAATCTTGTAATATTGTTACATACACATGATATCAATATATATATATTATAATAAAAGTACAAAACTTATAAATGTCCAAATTCTAAACTTTTACCTATTAATGTTGGTTTATTCTAGGATTATAAAATAATTCAGTCAAACTCCAAATAGTTATTGTAATTTTGGCTTTTACAAACAAAAACAAACTTAGATAATATTATATGATTAAATTTAGTAATGCATTCTATTTACTACAGTTTTTGTTAGTCTTATGTATAATTTATGTAATATTTAATCTTGTTTATTTGTAAGTATAATCACATCCAAACCTTAAATATTATATATTTGATTACTTATTTTATCTATTAATCTCTGAAATTTGAGAAATTAAGTTAGTAAGTAATTTGTATTTTGTGTAGACATATTTTTTGTATTAGATGGATGATACAAAATTTCCTGACCTATCAGAAATGCAGAATTCTACTGAAGAAATATTTAATTTTAATACGTAAGTATAAGCATGGTTTTTGAATGTTTTGCACTTTGCACACTTGGCTTGTTATTTGCTTTTCTGATTTAATGTGTAATTTTTTTTTTCTATTTATAAAATTAAATTAAATTTTAACACAATAGTTCAAACATTGATAAAAGATAATATTTATGTGTTTCCATCATAATATGAAATTATGTTATACACTATCTATTTTTAATGTTCAGATAAATATTTCAAAATTAATTCCTTATCATGAAAATATGTAAAATAAAATTAATTTTGTATGAAACATTAATTAAAAATAACTATTTAATCATTAAGATTCATGTACATTTTTTATTTAATTTTTATTAGGTGCAATGACAGTTTATCACCACTATTACAACATCAGTTTGATGGAGTCTTTATGAATCCAAATGATATTAATGAATACTATTTTTCAATGCCAATGGAAAATGGGAGGGTTGTGGATTTGAATCTTCCGCAAACGGTAACTTTTATTTGAGTAAAGATATCTATGACAATTATTTAGATTAATATGATATATATATAATTTGAATTATGTTGTCATAATCTTATTGTAATATTGATCAAGGTCATTAAACTGTTTTTTGTTCAAGGTTAGGTTAGACTTGTCCAAAAGTATTTACCAAATTACATTTTGCATTATAAAAAAAATAATTAAAATATGTATTTTTAATAATTTAAATTAAAAAACCATGGAAATCAATCTGCTGTGTTGTGTCAAGTGTACCTTTTCATTAAGTAGATGACTGTTATAGATGTGTTAAATTTGAATTCAATGATTATAAGTAAACTATTCCAGTAAAATATATTTAGAAAATTCAAAACTACAGTTATTTATTTTTGAATTGTAACAAAAAAAAAACAAAATCTAGTTTGGCATAAATTTGTATTTTTTTTAAAATTTTTTTTGTTTTATTTTTGCAATTATTTTGAAAAGTATATATTAGGAATTTTTATTTTTGATAAACTGGGCTAATTTTATACTAGAAACTACTTTCAAAATTAAAGATTGAAATATTTTTAGTTTTTACAACACCAAGAAACACATTAATTTCCTCAGAATCTAAAATATATTCTAAATTAAAATTGTATTATAATACAGCATTTTATTTATGTTTTTAGCCTGAAGAAGACCAAGAAAATCGTGAGACATGTACAGCTGGTTCTGTAAAATCATCACCAACTGGTATTATACCTTGCCAGGATGAATTTGGTGGTAGTATTAATTTTGAAGTGTTGTTAGATTCTAGTTCCCAGTCATACCGACAAAAATGGAATGTTCGTATGATTTTTATAATTAAAATTATAAATTATCAATAATTTATGTTTATTATAATTCTAACTAATCTAATTTGATCTCTTTTAGTATTCAGTTGCACTGCAAAAACTTTTTATTGACATTAATAAAGTGCTTCTGTTAAATTTTAAATGTGATTATGACAAGATTGATAATAATATGTTATTATTTGTACGTGCTATGCCTATGTATAGTGCAGCCGATTGGTTAAAAGAACCTGTTGATCGTTGTTTACAACATTTATCACCTATAGATCAGTTTAACAAAGGTAAACAATACAATATTTCATGTTAAACAGTTTCAAGTAATCATATGCTATTTTGTTAAATCATTGAAAATTGAAAAGTGTCACTTTATAAATTTATAAATGTTACAAATACATAAATTAAATGCTCAAGTAAGAACTATTCAAACCCTGCTTTATGGCACATTTCAGTTTTTATTGATAATTTTAAACTTTTAAATGTTTTTATATTTATATATACGATAGGTTCTTATTATCTATGTCAAATGTCAATATCTCAATTTTTTTTTAGTCCTCTATCACATAACGAAGTTTAACTATGCATATATTATATAATGATTATTTTTCAAATTCTTCATAATATTCTGACAATTTTATAATATATTGATCCATTTTTTTGTAGGTTTTACATATTTAGAACATGTTATACGTTGTGATAATGAAAGTACAACCTATCATATAGATCAAATTAGTAGACGTAAAAGTGTAGTTACACTTTTATCTAGACCTGAACATGGGTCAGATAGTACCCGATTATCCTATAGATTTGTATGTAAAACTTCTTGTATTAGTGGAATGCAACGTCGTCCTATAATTGTAATATTTACACTTGAGGATTACAAGTATGTATTTTATGTCTTTATAAATTATAGCAAATAGGAAATCTGAAAATAATAATTATCAAAATTTCTGTTATTTACAGTGGCCAAGTCCTTGGACGCCGTGTACTTCCAGTAAAAATTTGTTCTTGTCCTAAAAGAGACATGGATCGCGAAGAAAAAGATACTCATTTACAAAAAAATACAGTATTTCGTCGAAATAAAAAGTGCATTTCACAAGAAATTAACCACAATAATAATTGCCATCATCATAGTGATAGTGAACCTCCGCCAGCTAAAGTTATTAAATTAGAGTCTTCAACATCAACAGAAAATATAACTGATGATACATATGTATTGCCTGTAAGTACTTATATTTAATTCTTGATAAATATAACTAAAACTCATAATTAATTTTTTAGATAAATTATACAACCAAAACAAAGGAGCACTATAAAATAGTTATGGAAAGCATATACTCTGTGATTTCTGGTGTGTCATCTCTTCACAATATTACAGACACACAACCATTACTCAAAGACTTAAAATCTAGGTTGAACAACCTAAACTAATTTCAACATGGAGAATTATATTATATTATAGACTTTAAACATTTTTTATGTTTAAATTATTTGTATTTATCTACAACAATTATTAAGAATTACATAAATTTAAATGTTATTTTTTTTTTTAATTATGAATTATCTTACTGTATTTTTTTTTTCTATTGATTATTCATTTATTATACTATTATTGGTATATTTTTATTACTTAACATATTTAAGTTTTCAAATTATTTATATATATATTAATTAAAAAATGAGAGAGAAAAAGATTTGTATCCAAACTGTAATGTTTAATAACAATTTGGTACCTATCATGCAAAACAAATATAAAATGATGTACTCATTTTTTTATTTTTTTAATGCTAAAGATTATAATATAATTTAGAATAATAAAAACAGATTTTCTTATTTTTAAAAATATGACTTTTTGATAAATAAAAAATAATTTACTTTTAAAAACATCATAAAAAAATTAATAGCTATTGCAATAAAAATTTATTTGTCCTCTTCATAAGTAATAGTTTGGTCAGTGAATTTGTACACATGTTCTTTATATGAATCTGTTAACTGATCATCTACAACTTTGGATGTTGGAAATGGCGGTGGTGACTTGTGTTTTCTTAATGGCAGAATAGTATCATATAAATAAACTATTGAATTTGTTTCACCTGGTGATGCAATTCCTTTTATCCAAATAACATTGTATTTGTGGTTGATTCTTAATATTTCAGCTCCTTTGTGTATCCTATATCTGTTACCCATATGTCCAGGCATTTTTGTCCCAGGAAATATTCTACCCTTTTCACCACCATGGCCTACATTACCTCCTCTGCGATGAGACTTGGTTACACCATGAGTCGCAGGCATACCATGAAAACCATGACGTTTCATTACACCTTGAAATCCTCGATCAATAGTTTTTCCACGTACATCAATAAAATCTCCAGGCCGAAAATGTGAAGCCAAGAGCGGTGTACCTGGTTGTAATGCAGCTTCCGGAGAAATCATAAACCTGCCAAGGTATTTTTTTGGCATCATACCTTCTCTATAAAATAATCCACAATACTGTTTTGTAAAATATTGAGGATCAGCACTCTCAGCACCTACTAAAAGACATCCTAGTTGTTTCTTGTGATTAGGACATGAATATGGTTTCCTTGGTGGATTAAATTCGCCTGGTGGGATGTATTTTATCACATGGTTGTCAATGACTTGTAAAAGGGTAGCAAGCATGCTCTTGCCATTGTTCAACCACATTGGATAGTTTCCAAGCTTGCGAGCTATGAGCCCGGTGCGTTGAAGTTTGGGGTTCCATTCGACGTTAGTGCACTCGACAGAGTTTTCGCGCAACGGAGATCGTACGTCATAAGTGCTTATACCGTGTATCACCGCTGGCATGCCGAATTTGTCATGCACAGCTTCCTTGACGAACACCCGGTTGTCTGCAGTTAGTTGTTGGTCGTCTTTCATCCGCTCTCGCTGCAAATACCATAAAGGATATTTGATTCGTGGTGCCCGGACGTTGTGTGCGGTGCGTGCTTGATTCACTATCGGTCCACTGAAAGTGATACGCAACGACAAAGGAAGATCAAAAACAGTACGTTTTATGATTTTCGACATATCTTTATTTCGCGATATTATTGCATATAACTACCTGCCGACAATGCGGCTAATCGACTATACTTGTAGTTATAACTTAAAAAGTTGGTTAATGTGATAACTTATGAGTATAAGGTCTATGCTGATACGAGCCATTCAAATTTGATAATGATATCGCTTAATGCTTATCTCTTAACTCTTTCATGCACGGGGTTTCAGAACTATTTTGACCTATATTGCACAGAAGATTTTTTTTTAGAAAATTTATAATTTATGTGGTATAATAAATTATTATTTAAGTAATTAATAAGACTTTGGTGTTAAAAAAATATTAAAATATTTTTT
>JACXSJ010000252.1:0-61833 GCA_014851325.1 Pentalonia nigronervosa
TAATTAATAAATTTAAATAACATATTATATTGTAAATTAATTCAATGAACTATGATTACGATAATTTATTTATGTTTTAATCAAATACTTGCAGTTTGTATACTCTTAATTTTTTAAGTAGGTATACATTAGGAATATATTTAACTTTTACGAAAAAAAAAAGTCTTAACAGTTTTAAATTATACGATTAAATTCTGTTAATGTGCACGAGATATATAAAATTTTAAAATTATGATAAATGTTTAAACTAATATTTATGTAGTACTAAATACTATTCACTGACAAAATCCAATGCGCTGCATATATACAAATAAATCAAACGTGTAAATTGTGACAGTTATAAAGTATACGTAGAAAACTTAATATATTATAATACGTAGTATTTGTACGCTATACTCGTATTTTATAATTTATAGTATTATGGAAAACCAAACGACAAAGATATAATATTCAAAAATTAATATTATTCAATAAACAGGGTTATTTATCAAGCATGTTTATATATTTTTTTTTATTTCATGTAGCAATTGGTGGTGATCCTTATTTTATCCATAATTGAGACCCACAATTGTTCACTGTTTATATTGTTAATAAGCCTTTTATTTTAAAAAATGCTGATGCGTTGTATTTTGCACGATTCTTGATTCAGAAAACTTTACTTATTGTTCTGGATACTAAAAATATTATATTCGTTGGTCGACGTAGTTGGCACAATCGAAATAGCTCCCAAATACTGCTAGTCAATATTTTATCTTTAAAAAGTATCTTGGATTCCAAGAATTTACTATTCTCTTTTCGCTACCTTTTTTTCAAAAATATATTGTTTCTAAAATATTATTAATAATTTAAAATATATTTGGATGTGGTGAATAAAATAGCGAATTAAATTTGAAATTAAAATATTCGCACGAGCTAGTTGTACGATAAATACTATTGCTTTTATCTGTCCAGATTGCTGGTAATTAATAATCTAGATTACGGCGATTAGTACGATAAGACTAAATTCATTAAATATATATATAATATATAATAGTATATCCAGTGCTAGATTTTGCTGGAATGCAAAGTGCCAATGACGTCGTAAAAGTAAACGCGCATAGTTTAAGAAACTCTTGTTAAATAATCATACTTTATAGTTTAGGAAGCCAATTCAAATATTCATTTTTCAGGAGTCAATTCAATTGTCGCCGGCGTACTGTATAGGCAATTTCACTACAACCACGTGCACCTAATTATAGTAAGTTATCCGCTACTTCCTCATCGGAAAATAATACTGCATTAAGATCCACCGTTGATGCGTATTGTCTGTAATATAACTTAACTAGAAATGATTGAGTGGAGACGTTACAGTGTCTTTTAACTATTTGCTAAATTTAATCAAGGAGTTTTTAATTTTTAAAACTCAACTTAAATAGTTTTATATTTTAATAGCCCAAAATAGGTGGGTAGCACATAGTCGACCAAAAATGACTAAGTTTAGTCAAACAGACAAATATTGAAATATTCATGTTCAATGTATGCGTGTGTGTGTGAAATCAAAAAAATAATTCCACATTATCGGTTTATTTTTCTGTCTTAAATTTATAATATTATGCATTTTAGAAACTATTCTCAACTGACGTGCAAAATAGTCTTGTACAATACTGAAAAATATCTATCGTTTCCGAGATTTGTGTAATATTAACATATTCATCATTATTATGTTATACAAAAAAAAAAAAATATATAATTTAAATTTTGTAAATATCATGACTGTCGCTGCAATATTACGTAGATTTTCAATATTTTAAAATTCTCAGAAGAAACTAAAAATAATTAATTTAATTCTAAGAATTAATAATTGTATACAATTGTCTTACATCATATTAAACAAAGGAGCTTAGTGTAGTTGGAAAATTATGCAATTTATAATATCATAGTGTTATAGTATTACATATTTTGATTTATTGTATAGTACTTATAAAGTATTACAGTAAAAATAATGAATAGATAAATGATAATGTAATATAGGTGCAGTTCTAACACATAATATGTCAAAGATAACATTTTCCTGTAATTTTTATACGTTTTATTTACACAAATAAATAATTATAGCTCACTATGTTTTAGTTTATATTTCAATAATGCATAATTAACTGACCCTAAAAATATATTTTGATAATTATACTAGTGAATTATTAGATGTTAATTAAAATAAATGAACTTTTATTTAAATAGTTATAGGTTAATTGTGTGACTTCATAATATATAGCAAATAGAGACTAAACTATCCCTTAAATGATATAAAATATAATATACACAATTTAATGATAAAATGGTTATTCTACTTTCTATAAATAAATATTTTGAGTTGAAAGCAAAGAGTTCTTTTCTTATATACAGCAACTAAATAAAATATAATACACTGTCTAATATAAAATAATATTTCATTCATATTATTATATTTTATATATATATATATACTATTTATATAGAATTTTATTAATAATAATTCTTAACATTATTATTTAGAAAATTATAAAATTAGCACCTAAATTGATTATCAATGTATGTTATTATTAATTAATCATTTTCAATGATAATAATACACTTTAAGTTCATGTGTTAGTCTTTCTTTATAAAACTGTCTTTTTTAAAACAAATTAAATAGCAATATTTTTCACAATAAATTTACAATACGTATGCCCAGATTTTTTTGATTATATTTTATAGATACAGTAAGACACTACTTTCATTAAGGTTAGATATAGACAACATTATTTTGTAGTGAAATTAGTGGCAAAGTAAATTTTCAACAACATTACCCTATGTAATTAAACCATATTGACACATCAATTGATGCTCTGATGTTGAAATAATATTTTATATTTTATTTTGTATTTACATTGTGATATTTGCTTTTTATATAATCCATCTCATATTATAGTCAAACATCACCAAACATCAAACCTAAATAATATTGTTTAAATTGTGTTACTCAGTTACTCTATTAATATTGAAATATCTTACATACTTTTAATTCATACAATAATTACAAACTGTTAATTCTTTAAATGATTTATTATCTAGTCCTAATATTATGCATCTAGTCATCGTGGAAGAAGTTATGAAATCATTGTTAGTTTAGCTAACACATTTCGTCTTAGTTTATCTTCATAAATCATCAGTGATGACTAATGCTACATAATTATATTGTTTATATTATATACAAAATATATATTCATATTTATATAATAATTTAAGTTTTAACGTTTATTTTATTTTTTGTGAACATTTTATAAAAATATAATATATATACATATTATATTTTATAATATAATATATATATATATATATACATATTATATTTTATAATATAATATATTGTGTTAATATGGTTTATACTAATTTTTTTTATTTTAAGAATTAACTTGACATTAATTGATCATAAATCAATAATATGATTTAGGGTCATAATAATTTTTAGTCAATCTATCATATTATTTTAAGCAATATTAAATTGTATGGATAAAATTGTTTACATTGCATTACAATACAATAATTATATTTGAACAATATGTATCCTAATCTTACAAATCCTCATATCTTAAACTATATAGTACTGTAAAACATCTAAGTACTATAAAATTAATTTTGTCCTTTTTAAACGCCATTATTTTGCTTTTATTTATCTGAGGAAAGAAAATTGAGTAATGTTTTATCTATTCAACAATCTGTTATTTTGTAGTTATGATATCTTGTTGGGACAGTCATGATATATCGACCAAACTGAACCTAAATTAACACTTAAAATTTTTTCGTTGCCGGAATTTTTAGTAATTTTAATTAATTGCTAATGAAATTCACAACAATTTAATACCACAAAATACAATTTAATCAATGTAAAATTTAAGACACTTTTCAAAAACAAAGTTTTCAATTTCAAGGATTTTTTTTTGGATTATTCAACTTCACTATAATTACTATAATGAATATTAGAAGTAATTTAAAAATGGCTATTTGGTGGATTTGTTAAAAAATGTTGTGGAGAAAAAATGCAGAAATGTTAAAGAAAGCATGATGATTCACGGTTCAACTACATTAATATTAAAAACGAATAAATGTACCGAGGATTTTTTTTCAGAGCAATCATCTACTAATCTCCAGAAATATATGTCACTTTTTTACTACTCTATGCGTCAATGTCTCGCTAGTTAGGATATCACGCATATTTTATCGGGAGTATTAAACATCATAATTGAGTGGGTATTAAAATCTTACGACACGGGGTCAGTAAACCTTTAACCACGATTTACGACATCGAATAACTATGCGGTCACATTGTTGGTACGGTATTGTTACAATTTATATTATAATATTATTATTTATATGTGTACAGTCTACGTGAACCACTCGCGGTTGGATGAGGTCTCGACCGGCTGACGGTTCATCGATTTCCACGGGTCCATCATGTATATGCTTGGAGTTATAATAATAATAATATATTATATAACATAATGCCGGTCCACTTATCCCAAATATGGTCCCGGAATCCCGAGGCAGAGGAGGGTTGATAATATTCTCGAGCGTCGCAAACGACCAGTTGTTCGTTCATAACCATATTATAATATTCCTCATAGTAATATCATATTATTATTATTATGATTACACTACTAGGTCATTTTTATTTTTAAGCTCATAATATGCACTACTATTTTGTAGTCAATTTTTATATTTTAAAAATACTCTCAAAAAAGACTAACATTTTCTGTGTTTTATAATTTTACTTATTTTAATTTTGTATTTTAAAAATAAATATTTCTTTGAAAATATTGACGCTGGTACATATCGAATCTTTTTTTACTATAATTTTACTCAATTGTATATATTGATAAAACAGTTGTAACAAAATGTATGTCGTCACACTTAAAATAAAATATGGTTATACTAGATAAAAATGTGCAAATACGTTCATTATACCACGTAAGGCATACAATGAAATATTATATACTTTATTAATTGTTTCACTATTCAACATAATATTAAAATACCGATATGCAAAATATTGTTGAATTAAATAGAAATCATACGTATAAAAAGTCATGTATATGGTAGGCACCGATAAATTAATAAACACGTATAATTAGTGTGTATAACTACAGACTTCATTGGATTAAAACTGGCAATATGTAATACGATTTATACGATTTGACAGCATCGTAATAAAAACTAATGTGATTTCACCAAAAGTCCATACCACAGATTGTGTTAAGACCATTAAACTTAATAAATGGTTAAGAAAACAAGGCATACACTATTAACGTAGTTCAGAAGTAATAATTACGGACACTTTGTATTGTACGGGTAAATTTTGTTCCGAGAACTGTTACAAGTACCTAACGAGTTATGTAACAATGCAATTTTAATGTCATCTCTCTCAGCAAATTACATCTAACAACACTTTAACAATGATTTTACGCTAGACGGATTAAACGATGAAATGGTTAAGTTTTGGATTTCAATGAAACAATAATATAATATTGGAATATTGTTATAAAGTGCCAACTATGGTGCATAAATCTAGGAATAATAATAATTTATTGTAATATACACTATAATAACGACAAACTGGTATACTACAATTTTTTTTAGTCTATATCTAAGTAAATGATTTAAAAAAAAAAAAAAATGTTTTTTTCATTTTTCCGTTTATGGTTTATTTATATATTTAATATTCATATAATTATAATAATAATATATTATTTAAATAATTTCGAGCATACAATGAAATAAAATACATCAAAATATTATTGAACTCATCACAAACACTAATAACATTTAAATATTATATACCAGGGGTCTCCAAACTACGGCCCGTGAACAAATTTTCACTGGCCCTCCAAATGACGGTAAATAATCTAAAAATATGTATGTAACTTTGCTCAAAAAATAATTTCTGAACTTAAAATTCAATTACAACATCGTTTTTTTGACCTTGACGTCAAATCTGAAGAAATCAGTATTTTTCAGAATCCGTTTAGTTGTGATATTGAGAAGTTGCCTAGCACCCTTTACAAATGGAAACGATTGATTTGCAATGTAATGATGCATTAAGAATCAAATATAGCAAAGAAACTTTGATTTATTTTTATAAATTTCTCCCAGATATTCAATATTCAAATTTAAAATAATTTACAATTAAATATATATCTATATTTGCTACTACTTATTTGTGCGAACAAACCTTTTCTAAATTGAAATACGTTAAATCGAAATATAGATCAGCCATGTATGACAAACATTTGGAATCAATTTTGAAAATTGAAACAAGTAACCCAGGACCTGAATTTGATAAAATATTGGCAAAAAAACATCAATTTCATGCTTCTCATTAATAAAAATATATCATTAAAATTAAGTATATTTAAGTAGGCATATTGTAAGAATTATTTTTTAAATATTTCAAATTATATATATTTCTACAAAATTAAAAATTATATGTGTTCATACATTTTGGCCCGTTAAGAGTTTATTTTTATTTTATGTGGCCCTTGAATAAAAATGTTTGGAGACCCCTGTTATATACTATTAGATATTAGCATGAAATACAGTCGTGTTTATCACGACTAATTTTGACAAACCTTATATATAACTGAGATGCACTCTATTGGTTAAGTAGAAAATGTAGTTCGAAATATCGCGCACAGAGAGCAATAGTCATTTAAAATTGCATTCTTGCAAGGACCAACTATTTTATAGATTGTTTCATTGGAAAAAATTACTTATTGAATTCATTTGAATCATTTCATAAATCACAGGATCTCCATATTATGTTTTAGATTTTGAGTAGAGCGAATTAATGTAGTAATTTTATAATGAAATGCGTTTTTTTTTCATGTTTATCGTCACATTTTGGGGCAATAAAAATACTCCAATTTTCTACTTATGCATCTGTTTTGATAGAATATTGAATATAATTTGTACTTTTTTATTTTATTTATTTAATTATTTATTTATTTTTTTTTTTTTTTTGAGGGGGAATGTCAAAAATAAAAAAGATTATCTTCACTGCATGCATATACATCGGGCATGTATATGTCTTATGGCTACCGACCAATTTACCACGAGAGTAAGTTATTAATATAATTATGAGAAGTAATGAGTTAAAATTATAAATACCAATAATTTCCGCCTGCTGACATCAACGGACAACTATCAACTAATATTTGTTTTATTTATATAATTTATTATAAAAATGATTGATGAAAATATATTAATGAAAAAATTGATGTAACTGGCAACGACGGTATACAAGTGAAGGACCGGGCCATGTGGAAAATAGATCTGGGTTCATGCGGCATGGTAACATCGTTCTCGGTGTCCCATAAATATATAGAATGACCCTATCCATAAGACATATACATGTCAAAATCTTGTATTGAATTTTTAAGTTTTTTGGCTAATTGAAAACATTTTTATCGACGATAATAAAAAAAAAAAACTAAAAAATGTATTATGCCTATAACTCAAACAAAATGAGAATATATTAAAAATGTTATTGTTTATAGACGATGCTTGTATAAATATTTAGTAAAAATTGCTTATATCTATAGACATTTTTTTTTTGATTTAAGCTAAAAAAAACAAAATTAATTTTGTGAAAAACCAAATTTGGTAAAAACTCTCGTTTTTCTATTTTTTTTTTTTATTTCCCGACGCTTTTAAAATCTACTGAAAATTTTTAAAATTGATTTCTTAAAAGTACCAACTAAATTAAACTTCCACTAGAAAAGATACTGATGAAGATCATCGAAGCATTATTTCAACTGATTATCGTGTATACAGTCAGAAATGAAAAAAATCATATCATTGTAAAATCAATACATTCTTTGTAGAGACACACAAGAGACCCGGCAAAAATGCAACATACCCGAGCATTATCACAACCCGCTGGGCCCGACAAAGACACCACTTAAAAAAATGTTATTTTTTATAAAACATATTAATTTGTACAATTTATTTTAAGTAATTTTAGAAGTAATTCAAGCCAATGTGTCCTGCTATCGAGGATTTAACTTAAATTAAAAAACCCAGTTTCTGCAATTCTACAGTCGCCTGCCTGCAAATCCATAGTGTCGATCGTGGACCGACCGTTATGCACTGGAAACGTGTCCTTGTCGACCGAAGGACTCGGTGGTTGTGAACTACATGCGACCATCTGAATACTGCAGAGATCAGGCGCCGATCTAAAGGTTTGTGTGTGGCCGAATTTCCAAATAAACGGCTGCAATGTACGCCGTACTGCTAAGTCTAAAGTGTCGACGATTAACCGACCGTCAACTTCAGGACAGTAAAGCAGCATATATTGTTCTGTTTCAGCGTATTTGCTCATCTCGCCAGACATGGTATTTTAATGCGTATTGCCTTTAACGGTTCTATTAGACGAGTTGAACGTGTTATCGGCGGCCGCTTCAAAACAAAAAAAATCAAAGAATGTGCAATAAAAATTATAAATACAAGAAACACTTAATTATCAAAAATCAATACGCGTATATAAGCATACGATAACGATGTAAAGAAAAAATTAACTGTTTTTTTTTTTTTATTTTACAAATATTATATATGGCTATCAAAAACAATTGCTAAGCGTGTAGTGAGCAATATGTATTTGTTTGTTACAGTAAATAAATTATAATAATATTATTTATTTTCAATTTATAATGGCCAGTATACTGAAATATAATAAAGTCTGGATTTCAAATCTACAAAATTATTATACACAATCATAATGATTATTTTTAGATTTAGTAGCATATTTATAAAATATTATAATACAATATTGTAATTGTAAGTACGAGCCTATCAACTTGTGTTGACAAGGACTAGTAATTTTGAGTTTATAAAAATATATTGTGGAATCGTTGTAGGACTCTTAAATTTGAAACTATCTGCAAAATCATTATAATTCGATGTTGAAAATACTGATATTTATTAAAACTACTAAAATAGTATTTATATGATTATATAGGTTGTTAAAAACTGTTATGTATTTAATATGTGTATTTTTATTGTAATATATTAAAAATGGGAACAATGCATTTTGAGTAAGTATTGTTATACAACAATATTTTAATAAATAAATAAAAATTTTAGTCCTTACTTCTTGTGGTTTATAATAATAATTTGGACACAGTATAAACCCATATGATCATTAGTAAACTCACGATTATTACAAATTATATAACTACATTATTAACATAAATAAAATGTTGCTAAAATTTGTAGCATTTAATTGTTTTATCCGAAGGTAAACTACCAAACCTGAAACAGAAAATATGACAATCAGTATCTCATTGGCAAAGCGTACAGTAACTAATTCCAGAGGTTTTGGATCTATGGAGAAATTATGAATATTTATGTTAATTATACAGGAATGAAATAAACTGTCAAAATTTAAAGGGACACCAATTCAACCCTGGATGCTTGTTTTAGTAAAATATATTAATTTACCTCCGTTTAAGTGGTTTTATCCAAGGCCTGATGGTGTCGTAGTATAATAGATACAGTATTTAGTAACATTACGTCATAAAATTTTTTATTTCCGATAGGGTTTTTACCCTCTATTATAGTTACTTCAAAATGAAGCAAATAGTGCTAGAAACGTATATGTATCATGTCCTATTCTTTAGATACATTTAGATTTAGTTAATAGTGTAAAAATTATAGATTTTTTCTTTTCGTTGGATTTATTTTTAACTTTATGATATCCACATAAACGTACAAATATAATAAAAAACAAAAAAAAAGTAATGGCTAACTAAATAAATCAAAAAATTCGGTGCATTTTTAAGATTCCTAATAATAAATTAGGCTGCACTTCCTGGAATTAACATCTGCGCACACCTTAAAGTTTACTATAGTACAGTTTTTAAAACTAATCCAACATTTTTGAAATAATAAAAAAAAAAAAAAAACAAAAGATTTGTATTCGGAAGTTTTGAAGAGCAGGGAAAATTACAAGAGAGGTGAAAGAGCGTCGTCTGTCTCCAGAATATAGCGCGCGAGTATATAATATAATTGGATTGGCTAGGCGGTGGAAAAGTTTTGAGTAAATCCACCGAACTGTGATTAATGTGTATTCGGAAACCTTTTTGATTTTCGGTCCGTTTGAGTCGCGCGTTTACAAAACCAATGCCATTGGTGCAAGCTGTGCCATTTTTGCAACTCATGATTAACGATGATAATTAAAATTAAAAAAAAAGACCCGAATATTATAAATGTATGTCTCTTATATTCAATTTGCAGAAAGGTTAAACACGATTTTAGAAATTTCTAGTGAAACGTATCTAAATTCCCTACAAATCTTGCCTCCAACAAACTCGTCTAAATAATTAGTTAATTAAAAACCAACTAAGGCCGTGGCCAGGGATTTACTATTTTAAATATTGCTTGTCAGCACACCATATTATTTTTTACCCACTAACACTATAACTATGTTTCATTGTTAAGTTTATTATGAGTCTTATGTAATAGTTTAAAAATAATTTTTTACCTACCTCCGAATTTTTGTAGGTGAGATTTGGCTAAACTCCTAAAATTGTTTCATATTAACGATGCACTCTGCTGGTGAAAATGTTCGATGTAAACAACATACAGATAGCGTACTCGAGATTATTTTGTAAAACGTATACCTTAATAAAGTTTAATTGCTGTTTAATTTACTTGCAATGTATTATGTTTTACATTTAATCGCCCAACTTAAAAATAAATTCACCCGAATCATCAATTAGTGTAAATATAATTCTCCAATAATTTATTTAGCTATCAACATCATATTGTAGAGAAATAAACCCAATTATCAAGGCTTTCAGATGAATGTATTACAAAGTAAATCATTGTTGTCTTGTTAACGTTATCGTTTATAGTGCAATAACTATGCACTGTAGATATTTCAATAATTAAAAAAGAGAAATATTTAAGTACATATAATATATATTAGTGTATTAGATACTAGCTGAATTACACAGCTTTTTCCATGAATATTTTACTTCGGTATGGGAGCGATTCAGGTGTCAAATATAATGAATAATAAAGTATAGTTATAGATTAGTTTAACGTTGTCTATTTTACAATAGCAATTATTTTTTTTATAAAGAGCAAAGTGTATTTCACAACGCTAACAGAAAATCTGATGCACATATCATTATTTTGGCTTTGTTCCTCCTAACATGTCAAATATATGGTTCGAAGTTTCAATTCGTTTACAAAAACTTATAATATCAGCAACACACAAGGCGCATTAATTTATTATAGCTAATAGTTTATAGTTTATAAGGCACGTAATCAACAAAAATATAAAAAAAAAATTGCTCAGCGCTACACGTGATTTAAACTCCTTTCTATATTTTTTTGGTATCTTTGAAAACAATCTCTGATGTTATTTTTAAAATCGGTAAAGTAATTTTTAGTCTAAAAACCACGCTCATACACGTCTTTCATATACGAGGTCTGTTGAAAAAGTTCCCGAACTATCATTTTTAAAAATAGAAAAATTACATAATTGTAAATGTTATTAGATCAAAATAAAATAGAGATAAGCAGCTATCTTTTTAATTAAATTCCAAATGTTTATTGCTATCTAACCATTAACTGTGCGCGTTCAAAGTAGACAAGTCGTGTGTATTGTGCGATTTTTAAGATTAGTAATTTTCACGAACAACGTATTAATATTAAATTTTGTGTTAAACCTGGTAAATCTTTTACTGAGACTCACAAAATGATGCAAAATGCTAATGGTGATCACTGTTTAGGACGTACACAGTGTTACGACTGGTTTAAACGCTATAAAGACGGTTGGGAATCAGTTGATGACGACCCACGTTCAGGACGTCTGTCGACATCGACAGACGACGCTCGTGTGACAAAAGTCAATGCAATTGTGCGGTCTAATAGACGTTTAACTGTTTGAGAAATTGCGGAAGATTGTAACATATTGGTTGGTTCATGTCATGAAATCCTGGTCGAAAAACTTGGAATGTACCGCGTTGCAGCAAAATTTGTCCCTCGGTTGATGTCGCAAGATCAGAAAGACAACCATCTTTAAAGCGTTTAAACCAGTCGTGTACTGAGTATGTCCTAAACACTGATTACCATAAGCATTTTGCATTATTTTGTGAGTCTCAATAAAAGATTTACAAAGTTTAACACAATATTTAATATTAATACGTTGTTTGTGAAAATTACTAATCTTAAAAATTGCATAATACACACGACTTGTTCACTTTGAACGTGCATAGTTAATGGTTAGATGGAAATAAACATTTGAAATTTAATTGAAAAGATATCTGCTTATCTCTATTTTATTTTGATCTAATAACATTTACAATAATGTAATTTTTCTATTTTTAAAAATGATAGTTCGGGAACTTTTTGAACAGACCTCGTACATATAAATTACTGTTTGATTATGGATAAATATGTTTTCCACTTGAAAAAACCCACCTTAGGGCTTGTTGACTAACCATTTGACGGTACAACTAATAATTAACGTCCTGAGTTTAGGTGAAAGATACATTGTGCGTATGGTTTCAAGTGTAAATCGAATATATCCTACGTCGGAAATCGTTGAAGACCTTTGGTCAAATCTATGGTAAACATAACTAGCTATACTTTAGCCGACTATGTTTTAATGCACTTTTTGGTATGGGCAAATTATATTTATTGAACTATTTATTCAAAACATTGGAAACATAATATATATATATATATATATATATATATATATATATATATATATATAATGTTATGAAATAACATAATTACATATTATCATCAATAAAAAAAAACCACTGTCATATTTTTATAACAACATAATATTATGCTATAACAGTATTTTCCCATATTTTGAATTTTTTTATCTCTTTTTCTCGAAAATTATAATAAAGTTGTATTGAGGTATAGCGTATTGGTTAAGATCCTTTTCCTGAAATGAACCTTTTCCTTTTCACCCATTTTTTATAAAGATTATCGGCTACGTACACTACATTGTTCATCAATATAAAATTTCTAAATTAATAAAAACCTAAGTATAGGGAATATACAACTTAAATATATTTACGTTTGTTAATCATACAACTTATAATCAAAAAAAAAAAAAAAATATAAAATCAAATAAAATAAACATTAATAGATTCATATGGGACATGCCAATTTTTAAAAGATAATCAATTAATTTATACATAAAACAGTAGAACATTTTTACGCAATTTTTTTATAAAATAAGTATAATAATATATTTAATTTTTCTATTTTTTTATATTCGTGGCATACGCGCTTAATAAATTCCATATTTGTTATATCACGTATATAGTTCAATATTGTTTTTTTATTGAAATGTGCGGTATTTATATGACCTATAGCTTATAAGTACCTATAGCTATATTGAATACCTATCAGAAGTTTTCTTCTCGATCATATTTTAAATATTTATAATCAATGGTAATATTTTGTGTGTTACGATTATTATAAATACTCTCGCGGAAACGGCAGATTGTAATCGTTTACAAAAAAAAAAAAAACTAATAATAATAATGAAATGAAAACGCGGCAGCATTGCGTATTATATCAGGAGCGCGATAGTGTATAGTAATAAAAGAAAATGTCTATACTGCGGATTCATACATATATTTATATACAATGTTTTCCCGCAAATCTTTAATAACGTATATTATTAATTTTTTTCTTTCCGTTCTCATTTCACCCTGGTTGTTTTATAGACGTATATCCATCGCAAACTGACAACAAAAGAGATTCAATTACGCGGGCCGGTTTCGGAAGGATTTATAACTATCCTACCGCGAAACATAAAAGAATTTTAGTCCGACAAACATGCAGTTCGCTCGGTTCGCGTGGGTGGGGGAAAGATAGTAGTTATAAGTGTGTGTGTGTGGGTGGGGGGTAGGGGAAGAAAAAACTTTCTACCCCACCCTGCGCCACGCCGACGTCTCCTTATATTCCTCATGCAGCCTACTCCGCTCTTTTATCCCGCACGTTATCGTGACGGGCTTAAATAGTTTTCTTTTGTGTGGGCACCTCTGAGAGATGAACATCTATTCGCGGAGAAGCGACTCTTGATTTACCGTCGTCGTTGTCGTCGGAGAACTCTTGCGCGGCGTGCCCTTTTCGTGTACAAACACACCGAGCGACTTTTTAATTTCGAAACCGACTCCTCCGCGCTTGTTCCCGGCCGCCGCAGTAGGTGGCATATTCGCGACAGATTTTTAATTAAATTCACCGAGTGTGATAACGTGAAAATGCAAAAATAATAACGCCAAAAAAAAAAAGGAGCTGAAAAAAAGTTTACATGTTCAAGAAACTGTTGAGATGTTGTGTTTAATTGTTTTGTTTATTTTATCTGGATTTTTGTTAGTACGGAACAAAAACTTAATAAATCAAGCTGACGGGGTCAAAGTGCGCGCAAAAAAACCGTATAATATACTGCACAATAATAATAATAATATCAGCCTACCATCGTGAGGTGTGCTTGCGACCGTATGTATTGCTGAATGTGGGAGGGTGGTCCTAGAGTAAGACCGACAGAGTTTAAAAAGAATATTTTTCTCGACTGGCCGATTTAAATGTGTGTACCGAATGCGCACGCACATTATTTACAAACTCTTTAGTACTGCTACTTTACATTAAAATCGTTATTATGTTATTATAAACCTGCGGATATCCTTTCGTACACCCGACAACCACGGAACCGTTCACAATATTATGCATTATTGTTATGATTATGTGCGGGATAATGATCTCTATCTGAACTCGTCAAAATTCGATTGCGTTATAAATTACTAGCGTATATTTTAAAATATATATATATGAGGCTGATAGGTATACACTGTAAATATTATATTTATTTATATTATGATGTACACTGCAGCAGATGGTTAGTTGTATTAAATAATTTCCCGGAACCACGATATTATTATATTGGTTATAATAATATGATGATAAACGATTAAATTTATACTGGAGTTAGTTTTTTTTTTTTTTTAACCGTTGATAATAATGCGTTATATTGAACATAATGAATTTGCTTTATTCATTCAAGCATCCCTCGCCGAAATCAAGGAGACGAAGGATTCTTGTATCTCGAAAACGTGACTTTAATTTGTAAGAGACGATTAAAATGAAGCTAAATAACCGCCCGGAGAAGTATCGTGTGTGTCTTAACTATTTTGTAATAATCCATTAACCACAGATAATATAATATAGTGAAAATTAAAAGCTCTATAAAATATCGTATTCTTCAAATCATTAACAACAAAATAATAATAGTAGTAAAATTACTGATATTTTTTATTTATCATTTAGATAAATTTATATATAACATTAGTCATTAGTTTTACTATTTTAGATTCTAAACCAAGCTATTAATATATTGGCTTTACAATGATAAAAAAGGTTTATGTGTTTTTCCGAGTGTGTCCATCATCAAATTTTGAATCAATGATGGTTATTGGTAAAAAAATTGCATATTGTTAGTATTTTGAGAGATCACAAGTAACACATCCAGTGTTTTTAAAATCATCTGAAAAACAACCTAAACAAATTATGAAAAATATGAATTATTATACGAAATCAATTTTGTCTCTTTGTTTAACAATTTATAGAAATTCAAAATTTAAAATTTAAGACTTAAAATTTACACCAAATATTTATATTAATGCTTATCATAAATTACGTAATTTAAAAAAAAAAATGTTAGCTTTTATTGTGCAATGCCTATATAGATATTTGAAATCTTTGACTTTTTCATTTTATTTATAAATGATATATGGTAAAATTGTTATTTATAACTAAAAAAGCTTGACCATTTAATACAAAATAGCTAATAAATTGTTCTTACTGCAAAATATATTTTCACAATTGTTTATATATATACATTTCAAGTACGAATTTCAAAAAAAAAAAAATGATGTATTCAAACAAAATTTAATAATTTCAGTTTTTTAGATGTAACTTAAAAATCATTATTTTTAGGAACTTTAAATTTTTCACCACTTTGTACAATATTATTGAGTATACAAAATGAAAATTTTATATTTTAAAATATTTATACAACGATCTTATTCAAATCATTTTACACTCACTTGTTGGTATTATTTTTTAAATTAATACTAACAGCTAGTAATATTATAATAAAAAAAGTATTTAGAAAAAATAGGTCAGCCTACTGTACTTTGTATGCAATAATTTATAAATGATTTTGAATTGATGAATTCATATTTGACACATCGATAATCCATTAGACTACAGTGACCCACTCAATGACGAGATACACTCGATAACTATACTAGACAGCAAAGTAACTTACCTGATAATGTATCACGAGTGACAATTAAACAATCGTAATTTTTAAATTTACTATAATAATTTGTATATTATATTATGTCATTGATTCAATATATAATAAATTATAATAATATGAATAATATGTATCAACACATACTAAATTGTATACCAACTGTAAATATATTTTTTTTAAATATTATTTTTCATGTAATATACGATTTGTTAAGTTGTGGATTTTTTTTTTTTACTTTCGCAATGCTGCCTGGATTGAGGTTTCTAATTTATTCTCAAAACTTATAATTTGCTAAAGCTATAAAACATTTTAATTTAAAATATTTAAATAATAGAATAAACTTTTTTTAGAGTGTTTATTTTATTGCGTTCAGTGAAGATTACAAACTCCCAGTGGACCCTGATCAACTGTACGCAACTATATTACAATAATATAATACATATCAGCATAAAATATCAAATGAGGATTTTTCTTTTTTTACGGATCGCGTTTAAGCTATTTTTTACAAAGATACGAACGACGACTGTAACCGTTTGAATACTTTTTATTTTTGAAAACCCGTATGTTTATTATGCGTTTTATGATATAAGTATTTTTTATTAGAACTTAATGCATAATAGTTACTGATGAAGTATAACGTGATTCAATATTTTTTTTTTTTTCATAAATCGGAAAAATGATTTTATTTTATTTTTGGTATTGGTAAAATAGACACTGTTCAAAAATGTTTGTTTTAATATATGGACATGCTATTTAATGATATTTTATTTACAACAAGTGAGTTTAAAACGGTTATAAATAAATAATCTAAGATATTTTATTTTACGCGTAAGTTAATAGCACAAATTGTGTAATTGCCTTTCAATAAAAATTAAAAACTAGGTAATGATTTCGTGCATGTAATCGACGTGTCTTACAATGTATTAGCATATAACTAGGATCAAAACGAGTCACGTAAATTAGTGTTCGCGGGGCTTATGCATGGGTCTATGTAAGGGGGGGGAGAGGTAGCATATTCTATAATATATCACAATATAACATGCAACGGTGTGGATTTGGTTTGTATTGCAACACTGTTAACGCTAATTAGTTCCCAAAAACTTACTAATACTAACATAACGCATAATATGAGCCACGCTGGAGGCTTTACGGATAAACGATATTATGTCAGGTATCCTATGCACGCGCACATGACAATTTTGCAGTGTGCCTATCATATCACGTGGAACGGCATATACATCACGATAGTAGAATTTCATACATAATATTATATGATATTGTATTACACTCAGCCGTGGATACCACCCCCCCCCCCAAAAAAAAAAAAAAAAAAAACTAAATAGCTATGCGTACGACATGATTGCGGACCGGTCGGTGTGAACGAAATCGTTATATATTGTAATATATGATTGTGTACACAGATGTGTGTGTTTATATTATTATTCGGTCGACAACGGTACTCGCGGCCAAACGGAACGACATAATATATTATTACGACGGTCGTATAGTTGTAGTCGTCCGCGTGGCGGTTTCGCGGACGATCTAAAACACGGGCGGCCTCCGTTCGATTTATCGTTTTGTCGCCGATAAGTTATTGCGCGTATCGAAGTTCGCGGAGACGTGTTCTCGGTTCGGTTGTTCTTGTTCCGCCGGCGGAGAGCCGATGCCATCGGTCTTCGCACAACCGCACCGTCGGCCAAACGCGCGCAAACACACATACGCGCACATCGTCGTCGTCGTCGTCGTCGGCGGGCCGAAGGGGACCCAAACTTTTCTAATTGCTTACAAAAACAACAACAACAACAACAGTAAAGCTCGCCGCCGCCGCCGCCGCCGCCACACTTTCGCAATAATTCGCTCCGACGCAAAAATTTATTAGGGATTTTTCGTACACGTTTTGTTCGTGTCCAACCCTCTGCCCCGGAAACACCACCACAGCCTTTTCGATTGATGTAGGTACCGAGACAAACGCTGTCGCATCCTCAAAAGTGTCGAGAAACCGTTCCGACCATCACCATCAGCCGCCGTATTGACGGTCGACATGGGTTCGTACGAGAATAAACTTTTTTGTGACGATATACGGACGCGGATAAACGGCATCGTCTGCGTGCACTGCTGCAACTGGGAGCTATGATACAGTTACTTAACCGCATACTTTTTTTTTCCTATTGATCATAAAAAATCCGGTATTTATGGCCATTAGTTATAAGGCAATTACAATTACAATATTGTCATAATGTTTTGTACACGATGCATACAAATTATAGAAGTAGGATGACAATATTAAATATAGTTATGATCCTAACACATACTAATAAGATAAGATTATGATATAATATAGAAAGTAATTTGGCATACAAACAAAGAGGTGATATTATTAGATTAGGTTGTAAAGATCTGATGCTTTTAAAAATGCAATCATTTTAAGGCTGTCTTCGGTTTCAGGTTCTAGTGCTGTGCCGAGAGTCTCATTGATTCCGATCCTTTGTCAGTTTGGTTTGTGTTTTAAGAATTTGGTTATAATGTGTTTCACCGTGAGTCTGACGCCACAGACTTCACATTTAGGAGCTTCTCATCTTGCCATTAGACATTGATCTTGTGTCTTAAATGCATTTGTAAACATTTGATAAAAGTATTTATAACCTTCTAATATGTTTAGAAAGTAACTTTTATATATTTTTGGTGATGTGTGTTGTTTTAAGAGGGAGCTAAGTTCCGTATTTATTTCATAATGGGATGTTCAAACATCATGTTACCTACAAATTATATGACTTGCAATATTATATGTTTCCGTAATATGCTGATTATATTATAATCGTTTTTAATTAAATTTTATAGCATTATCGTATTATTGATTAATGGTTATAAGTTTTAGATCTATGTTAAAATATATACGAACACCTGGATGTGAAGACTGCGAGTTCGTGTCGCTCGGTAGAAAGAAATTATTGTAGTGTTACTAACCTTTTTTGAAATTTTGATAAATCGTCTAATGCGTTAAATGATCCTGGACACTTTATTTTAATAAAATATTTTATCCGTAATCTTTTCTTATGATATATATATATATATATATATATATATATATATATATATATATCTACTGGAATAATTAAAAAATGAGCAAATACTCCAAATTATCAACTAGATATGATTTTTAATAATCAATATAATATATTTACAGTAAAATCAAACATTGTAATACAAAGTTCTCCTTTGTTTAATAAAAATATTACCAAAATATCTTGCGCATTATCGCGGACCACCTTTTTAAACATAACGAAAGGATGAGTTTACTGGTGTTGTAGGAATAGAACGTGATTTTAAATAAATAAGGATGTATTCAAACATTTACGGTAGATTTAAGTATTTTGAACAAAAAATAAAAACCATCGGACCTAACATAATATGTAGTATGTACATTGTACACATAAATACTCATGCCAACCTATCGTTGTGTGTACAGCTATTTATTCAACTCGAGCGAAATTATAGTTGGTGCCGTTAAGATATTAATGTGTGTGTCGAATTTTCCGTATCGATTTGTGACGATGCCATGACCTAAAGTTATCGCCGACGTATACTCGTTATTTATAGTTGTGATAAAGGTATTCGATGTTCGTGTACGACACATTTATCGATTACTTTAGAACGTTTATTTAAGTATTACTTGCGGTGATATATTGATTTAATGACGTAATGTAAAATAAAAATACCAATATCATAAAATATATCAAGTAAACTGTTTATTGCTGAATTATTTTTTAATATAAGCTTTGGAATTTAGCTATTTTAGACGGCGCGTCGTGTTAATTTGTTATTGTTCCGTGTTCCCCGATGAGAGAATTACGAACGATATCATTTAATAACAAATTTCTTATAATGTTATTCTGAACATATCGCGTCATTGTTGTAGGTTAGTGATATTGTATTTTATTTTAGTCTGAAATCATTTAACACATGTCCCTCTCTTTTTCAATCAATATTTTACATTATATGAAAAATAATGTAAGACTACCTTCTGTAATTGAAGTGAAAAATATAAAATAAAAACACTTATTCTTTATATTTCTCGGAAATATAGACACCAATATACTATAACTAATATGTTAAAATGCATAATTGATTGCATTTTAATTAAATTGGAAAACGCCTGGGTTTAATATTTATATTAAATACTATTAATATTTTAACTATTTATATTATTTAATATTTATACTTTTGACATTAGTAATAATTAATTTGTTTTGTAAATAATATGGGATTCCTGTTAATTATATCTGAAATCTAGCTTTCACATGTTACTTTATTAAATATTTAATTAATATAATAATTTGTAAAATAGGTGATTTTAATTTAGGAAAATATTAACATTTTAATATGTTGTTATCGTACAATATCCAAATATTATAATATGACACTATTAGATAGTACAATATTTCTTAATTGAGTTAGTTAAGGTTTAATCTAAGTAAAAGTAAATATTATAATATTATTCATTTGTTAAATTTAAAAAAAATAATAATCTTTAACAAGTCTATACTATTTTGATACACGACTACAATTTTAAGTAGGTACCTAGTTGTAAAATTTTACGGAGAAAAAAAAATCAAACAGAATAAGTTTTACTTCAAAATTTTGAATACAATAGTATTATTTTTATTGATTTAATTTCACATATTTTCAATAATTTCCAAATTATCTATGTGATAATTAAATATTTTAAATTACAAGCATCGTTCAGATGTGTTATGATAAAATCCATATAAAAGATAACAATGAATTCTAATGCTTTTTAAAATATTAAATAATATACTTAACAAATAGGTAAAAAAAATATTAAAAAATGTATATAATATATTATATCAGTGTGTTTTCTATTAAAAAATTATCTTCTGGCATACAGTATAGGAGACTTAAACGCTACGTTTCTTGATACGACTACAACAAATAATTTATTTCTTTAGAATGTTAAAATACAATTATTCCATACTATTATATTGTACAATACATTTGATATACAATAAACATACTAATATTAATTATGTTCCATATTATTTTTCAACTTAAATTAAGTTCTTTAATACACCTATTATTTTAATTTTAAGAATCAAAAGAAATTAAATAATAATATAGATCATAGTATATATGATATTATAATATATTATTTAGTATGATCGAATTAAAAAAAAAAAAAAAAACAGATGTTTTCTTAATATAATGTAATCCGGTGTCCTAGATAATAAGCACTTATAAGTCTTAACAATGGTTATTTTAAAAAGTTTTATTATTTTTGGAAAATTAAAAATAAATGTAAATCATAATATATATTATTTGCTATTTCTCATCCTCCCTTCTGCTGACTCAACATATGCTTTTAATTTAAAAACAGCAACCATTTTTTTTTATATAATTTAAGTTTATATGAAGGGAGTGGTAGACCCCACGTTTTTTCAATTACCTTACTTTATTAATAAAGTTGACTTTAAATGCTAATAACAAACATTAATTCATCATTCATTGTTTCATGAAAAATAAAATTGTTTCGAACGTATTATATACCACCTTTACATAGTTAATGGGAACGATTAATATTTTTTTCAATGTTTAACGTAACGAAAGATATTACCACAAAAATGGATTTATAATATATGTTTGTATTTTTTAGTTAATTAAATGTATCCATGAAACCACCTCCACCACCCCTCTAAACAACTGAAATAGTGAGTTTTTGTTTTTTTTTTTGCTTGTCATCGTAAGAAATCTATTTACATTTATATTCTTATTATCCAAAATATGACATATGGAGTGGTACAAAGACGAGTTTCTGTCAACAATCATGGAACAATAAAAAATATGATCAAACGAATAGTTGTATGAGTGAGTTGCATTACCTTCATTACAGTCAATCTATTTTAACTGTATTCCTCTCCTAAGTTTAGAAGTGGTTAAAATCCAAGAGTTCTGATATTTAGTCCTAATCTTAACTAATGTAACACCAAATCATTAACACTGTGAACAGACGTGGGCTGTTTTTCCTGGCTGAGATTCTAAGATACTACAGCGTCACTTGCCCTAAAATATATTTTATCAAGCAGTATATATGTGTCATATTCATATATATTCAAAAGTCAGTTAGAGACATTTATTTTGTTTTAAATTATGTAACAATCCGTGCCTTTTTTAACTAGTCCACTTCTGGCTGTAAATAATAATTGAGAGAAATTTAATTATCAAATTGTCAATAATCTTATATTTTAAATTATAAGACCATATTATTACGCTTGCAATTTCAAATACAATGTTCATAGTCATAGTTGCCAAAATGTATAAAAAAACTGATTGTGACATTCAATACATAAAAATAAGTAAAAACAGCAAATATTTGACACTTTACCGTATCATATTATACGACAGATCTCTATAAAGTTGAGTTTATTATCGGGCGCAAACATTGCTGACTAGAATAATGAAGTTAGCTATCATTTCCATTGCCTAAATCGATAGTCCACTTTCAATGAAAATTTAATATATTATTAATGTACAAAATACAACTTATAGATTTATCACTGTGAGCCACTATTATTGTTTGCAGTTTTGCATGTTTCGTTTAATGATTTAATAACCGAGTATATTATAAACACATAATTATTAAACTATTATTATCATTATTGTTTTAAATCACATTAATGTGATTTTACTCGCGACACACTCGCCGGCCTTAGGTAAGACTTACCTAATCCACAAATTAATTTGTATAATATACAAAAAGATTGGGCTAAGTTAAGAAGTATATAAAATCTCAAGAGTTTGAAAATATAATCGTTATACAGTACTTATATTTGAAAATTTCAAAAATCAAATCTTAAATAACTGCATTATTGAAGAAAAAAGAGAATGAGCATGCTCAGCGAATCACCCTGTATGATATATAATAATGTATTCATCAAATCCTGCTGGCTTCGTTTGGGATCAATTACGATTGTGTATGAAAAACGTGGTTGTCCATAATATAATCGTATATATTATATAATATTTATACTACCATTAAGGCTCACGCACTGGTGTCGTCATCCGGCATCAAAGGCTGATTTCAGTGTACAGCTCTCGCATCCCATTTCACACATCCCTGTCCACGGATCCAGGGGGTAGCTGGTGTGACGTATGGCAGTAGGTCAATCTAAAATGATGCGAAAATCGTATTCTCCCTTACGAATATTATAATATTATATACATTGGGCGCTAGAGTACGTACGACTATATCGTGTGTTCAAAGCGTGCTTTTAGTTCAATTAAGTTGTATAATCCACTCAGCTCGTGAGCGGTGGTCTGCGTGCATCCGATTAAACATAGACCATTCAATCGAACGCTCCTTCCCTCCCCACAAATTCTACCACCACCACGGACAACCTATACATAATATTATATACTGTGGTCTCCGGACGGCAAAGTATGGGACGGATATTACAGATTTATCGACTAACGCTTGTGTTATGTGTCACGTATTGCATGCCCCACCTGCCGCCATCACCGGAATTCTTTCTTTCCGCCTTTGTTATGATATATATATATATATATAATATTATGCATTGGTTTAAAATTTAAATTAAAATCGATTTTAAATATTGATAAAAATCTTCAAAAAAAATCTAATGTAGTACTAAAATTTAAATTGCTCTGGACATAGATGTTCAAAATTTATATTGAAAATGAAAAAAATAAAATAAAATCGATAATTTACATCACAATAATAATCATTTTAAATATGAAAAAAAATTGAATTAATTTTTAAAATTCAAGAATACCCAACTGTTTTTTAATATTGTTCATCAGTAGGTCAAAACTCATAATTAATAAATAGGCAATCAATGTTTAGATTTTTTTAAACATGTTTCACAGCCACATGTAACGACAATTTTGCATGTAACTTAAGGCTCTTTTAAAAATAAAAATCACAACAATGTAAAAATGATATTAAAAAATAAAAAAAAAAGTAAAACCAGAAAATTAATCGATAGTGTGCATCGTTATAAACATCATAAACACAATATATAAAAAAAACTCATATCAATATAAAAAATTGAAATTAAATTCGATTCTAAACTCTGAATTCATATATTATTATATTGTGACCTAGTGTGGCGCGGTGGTTGTCCTCAATCACTTATATGTTCTGAGGTCAAGCATCAGCCGGTGTCACTAGTTCCCAAATGGGTGACCACCCGGGTTTTTAGTGACAAATCCTTGCCCACACATACACGTGTTCTAATCAACTGTACCCTCCCACACAGTAACTTACTAACAGTAAAAAACCTGCTAAAAATAACACACAGTCTAATGACGTCAGATGTTGAAGCCTAACTCGATAAAAAAAAAAAAAAAAAAAAATTAAAAATTATATTATGTGTTATTGGGTTTCCAAATGTGCGAAACACATCGCTACTTATCGGGAAGTAACCAAACGCATCACATACAGATCTTCCGTGACATGCATATATATAATACAGTATGTTGACGTCCAATCATATCTGACGCTACACATAGTTTAAAATTATCCGACTAATACTATTCGGGTTAACTATGGCTTTTAGCTAATTACAATATTTCGAACTTCTACCATCAATTATAATGTTGACATTAGCCAACTACGCGTGACAATAATAATCAAATATAATCATTCATATTACCCGTACAAAATAATAAAATGATTTAATTTTAGATTCTAAGCGAAACGATGAATGCATTGATTTTACAATGTTGTGTGTTTTTTTTTCATTTTTGTTTCTGTCATCACGTTTTAGTGCAGTAAAAATGCTCCGATTTTCTTCATCAGCATCTTTTTTGATAGGAAAATAAATTTAGTTGATACTTTGGGGGGTCAAATATACAAAATGTCTAATAGTTTTCAAACGTAAGTCTCTAATAGTTTGTTATAAGCATCTAAAGTTTAAATTCAAAAAAATACGTAAAATTAAAAAATGTTGCAGTTTTTTTTGATTAAGAAATTTATAAATACTTTTCTATTCAAATCTAATATTTGAAAATTCAACACAAGGATCTCTAAGGGTTTTTCTACCTTTCTAAAAAAAAAATTACCGAAAAGTCAAAGTAATTTTTTATGAGCGTTTGAAATTAGACATTGGATATTCGCCCATTTTCTCCAGGAACGATTTTCTTATTTTGATGTAATTCAAAAGGAACAATTAAAGACGTTTGAAATTTTCAAAAAAATATAGATTATTATTTTTAATACACCAAAAATTTAAAAAATATTTTGACAATTTTTGAGCTAAATGTAGGCCTAAGAATTTTTTGGTTTTCTCAATTTTTTTTTCTTTAAATATCGATATAAAAAAATTTCGTTTGGTCAATTTTTTTTAAAAATTGAATACAAGATTTTTCATAAGTTGTTAAAATAACAGATTAAAAATAATCAAAATACATAATCACAATTTTTTTATAAACATTTAAACTACAAATTTTGACTGAAATTCATCATTGAATATTTGCAAATTGTTTTGTAGTTAAAAATTTATAGAATGATCATTTTTTATAACTAAGGATTAAAAATTCAAAGCAAGATTTTTAGTAAGTTGTTCTAAATGTAGTTTTAAAAATATTTAAGATACAAAGCACACTTTTTTTTTTATAAGCATTTAAAGTTAATATTTTGACCAAATTTATTAAAATCTCGAATGTTTGCATATTATTTAGTAACTAAAAATGTATAAAATAATCACTTGTTATAGCTAAGAATTGAAAATATAGGACAAAGTTTTTCTTAAGTATTTAATAGTGTATCAGAATAATCAAAAAAAATATATTAAAAATATAATTTTTTATAGATATTTTAAGTTTAAATTTAGACGAAATTTGATATTTAAATGAAGAATAACGATGTTATTTATTTCGTTGTAATTTAAAAATATTTTTCGTGGGTGGTTGAAACTTTTAAAGTATATTATTATATTTTATACATTCAATTAAATTTTCCAATGTAGTGTTTTTTTCCAAATTTAATTTAACCTACTGTATTATTAATAGTAAAATGAAATATTTTATAGCAATAATATCTTTTTTTTTTTAAATATATTCAATCTGTTTACAATAAAAGCAATAAGTAATAAGGATAACATAATGTTCAAAAAAAAATAAATAAATAAATAAAATAAAATAAAATAAAACGAATATGAATAACGTGAAGAGACCGCTCATTAACAGAACCTCAGAAATTTTTTTTTTTTTTTTTTATTAATATTTTAGGAGATCTTTTTGTTAATTTTGAATGGAAACTTTTGTAGTGGCTTTTTGCAAGCTCGTTTACTGTTTGTATTTTTAGGTCATTATGGAGCGTTGCATTTGTTATGTCCCATGGAGCACCGGTGATAAGTCTTAGGGTAATTAATTGGAAGGCTTGAATAGGCGAATATTTGCGGGTTTTGCTGTGCCCCAAATTTGGATGCCATATGACCATACTGGTCTAATGATTACATTGTAAAGGAGCAGTTTGTTTTTGAGACTCAAGTTAGATTTTAATAGAGGTCTAAGTAAATGGCAGTGGGAGTTTTAGGTTGTTATTTGATATAATAACATAATAATATCTTAAAATACCTTTAGTTGTGTAGGCTGATAGACCGTCTTCGCTCAGAATCTTTTTTGTATACAATGATTTATATCATTGAATACAAATTTAACACATCCACGAATGTGATCCACTCGACACCTACTGTGCAGCAGAACGATATCATCCACTTTCCGACCTTTTTAAGATATGTGCATTGTAGGTATCTTTTTTTGAAAATTGTATAATACAACTAATAGTATGATATTTTTATAATTCTCCATAGTAAAGTACCTAAGTATAATAACTATTAGTATATAATATATATCACTCAGATAACCAATGAATTACGCTGTCACAGTTTTTAACGAAAATATTGTAGAGTAGTGTGGAATTAAAAAAAAATTATTTTTGCACTCACCCTGTAAAGTAGCGATTGTATGGACCTAACAACGTCGGCAATATAGTATAGTGGCAGTGCGATGAAGGGTCGTTGATGTGAATGGTCGTGTTTTGTATCACATTGTATTTGTGTGTGTGTGTGTGTGTGTGTGTGTGTGTGTGTGTGTGTGTGTGTGTGCATGTTTTTTTTTGTCAAGTTTTTACTAACGAGTTTTCATCGTTTATTCGCTAGGCTTCTGTAAATCGTGAATATTGTATACAATAATAATAGTATTTGGCATTCCAAAAACGTATTAAACGCATTTTAAATAATTCAAAGAACGAAAAAAATTCGCTAAAATATTTTTGAAAATAATCAAATATATTATTAATTTACTCGTAAAAAAAAAAAAAAAATAAAGTGATAATCGTATTCTACGTTTGCATAACAAAGAACGCGATTTTAAAGTCATATAATAATAATATAACACTATATATTATAATAGTAGCTAGACGGTAAAATGAATGAAATAAGATATTATTGTGTTGCACTTAAAATAATTTTTTTAAATATTAAATAGATTTTAAATCCGTTAATAAAATTCAATAGTATAAAATAAAATATCATGACTCATAAATTAACCGTAGACAAATTTAATATAAAATATTAAGGTGAAATATGATTTTAAACGATTTTCAGCCAAAAAACGAATAATCACAAAGGTTTATTTCCAAGTGACGCAGCTAGAATTAATGGATTATAGTAATTAGCCGGAGCTTGATTTTCTTTTAAAACCGAAACTACGAAGAGTAAAGGTTGTAGAAATGACATTGTATCTATACTTTTATTCTTATAAAATCTCTCTATTCCACTGGTAGTTCTAAAAAATATTTGTTATAAAGGTTTGTAATTAGGAATTTTTTTTATTAAAATTTCACTCTTCATAAAAAATGTTAATTAAATTATGAAATATATATATATATATATATATAATTTTCTTTTATACATATACTGATATAAATTATTAGTATATATACGTGATTAGACATAGCAAGCATTGAATTATATTGTAATTAAGTTATTTTTAGACTAAATATGATTCCACAACGCCCCTGTTATAACACCATGACTTCCTGTGGCACCCAATTTGGGGAATCTTTTCCTTAACCGATTGATCGTGAGTGGTAGAGACTACACAGTACTCAGTATGTTACGAGAATGAAGAATTATAATATGTATTTATGTAATCCGTTGTCTTGTTATCGTTTGTAATAAATTGATTGGTTGTGATTTTTTGATTGTGGAACTCTCCACATTTAATTCATTCTTGTTCAACCTTTTTAACTTATATAATCACATAACTCATATATTATATTAGTAGGCGCATAACAAGGTGAGAAAGAAATATTTTTTTTTTTTAAAATACATTGTTTTTCTATAGGATCTTTTTTCCAAAGATACAGTGTGAGTACGATTCAGAAATGATGCATGAAAAATGACAGAATATCACAACCGGCAATTGTACTTTGAGAAAAGAAATGGTCGGAAATCGTGTACCACCGAAAATATTAAATGCGTTTGATATAAATACAGGTATATACCTATTAATATTTTGTTTTGGGTATAAAATAATTATATTTAAATAGGATTTGTATTATAATACAAATTATATTGTTCTACGGGACGACCAATTTTAATTAAATTTTAAAATGCACTTAGCATCAAAACACTCCTAAAATGCAAGTCAAAACTTCGCTCATTGGACAAGTGGAAAAATGTTTTTGTTAATTCTGACTTAACCCGTAGTCAATAAATTCAAATTAACTCACTAAGTCCTACGTCAAAAACGCAAAGATGGTGACTTCAATTCGGTCATCAAATATATCAAAGGTATGCCAACAATCTGTTCGAAAAACTAATAAACCATTTGCAATTGAGCCATGGTGCATGCTATATTTGTTCAAATTGTTATAATTGTTCAAATCAATAGTAATATCATTAATAAAACTAAATGTTATAATTGTAATGATGTCCTAGTAAATAATATAAAAACATTATGTGGTTATTACCAAAATATTAGATGCTTACGCACTAAACTTAATATTTTAAGATGTAATATTCCATTACTTAATTTTGATTATTTTGTATTTATGAAACTTGGCTGAGTGAAAAAATCAATAATACTGAACTACACTTTGGTCATCATAATGTTTTTCGTACTGACCAGAGCGATAAGATGAGTAAACATAAGAGAAGAGGTGGCGTAGTTATTTTGGTAAATAAACGTTTTAATACAGATGTTATTAATCTAACAACTGATAATGTTGAATAATTATTTGCACTATTCAAATGGGGTAATAATTTTAAGTGTATTATTGGAGCCTGTTATATTCCGTCTTCTAGTTTAGCCAGTTGTTATACTACTCATACTGAGACTGCAGAATGGTTATTAAATAAATACTCCCTAAAAACAAACTTAATACTATATGGAGATTATAATCTACCTCAGGTTTACAAATAATAAAATAAGCTTAGTAAGTAATAGCCATGGTTCTACATGTTCACAAATTGTCAACGGCTGTTTCTCATCTCTGAATCTGTACTAACTGAATAATGTATTAAATAATTGTGGAACCCAGCTTGATTTAGTTTTTTCAAACAACTCACTTATTAATGTTCAACCGTTAGATAATAGTATAGTATTGCTAGATAAACATCATCCTGCGCTAACAACTGAGTATGCATTACCTGATAATTCTAATCACCTTTGCTCAAACATTATATATTTGGATTATAGAAAAGCTAATTATTATAACATAAATAATACCTTTGCTAATTTTAATTGATTTAGTGTCTATAAAGTAAATGATATAAATACTGCTTTAAATATTTTTTTATAAAATAGTACTATTTAGTATTAAAGAAAATATTAAGTATTTAATTATTTAAATACAGTATTTTTTGTAGTACTGAATAAACTGTCCCTAAAAAAATATCATGTAATTACAAGTTTCCTAGCTGATTCACCAAAGAATTATGATTGTTAATAAAAAAAAGAAAAAAATTTATAAACTTTATAAACCAACTGGTCTTAACACACATTACATTGAATTCTTTTAGATAAGAAAAAATATAAACTATTATCGAAATTATATTACGAAAAACATTTAGAAAAAAATACAATTTTCTCTATCAAATAATCCAAAATACTTTTAAAAATTTATATAAAACAAACAGAAATCAAATACTATTCCATATAATATTACCTATTGAGACACCACGACAACTTACTTAGGTGAGACACTTAATATTTTTAAATTATATTTTGAATCTGTCTATAACCAATCCAATAAAATTATTAATCCTGTTTATGGTTTTGAATCAAATATTAATTTAAGTACCTATGAATCTACTATTGCTGAAATATTCAAAACTCTCCGTTCCCTATCTAATTATTACAAAAATAGCCTGGATTTAATATCTAAAATAATTTATCTAACTGTGATTATACACTATCTCGCCCCATTCAATACCTGTTTAATTTTTCGTTATCCACCGGTTGTTATTCCGATAAGTGGAAAACTAGTTAGTTTACCCAATATTTAAAGCGGATAATCGAAATTTTGTTAATAATTGTCCACCTATATCATGTCTGAGTACACTACCAAAAATTTTAGAAAAAATTATAGCATCTAAATTATTTTTACCAATATGATTTCTGAT
Organism: Pentalonia nigronervosa; assembly: GCA_014851325.1. Lineage (NCBI taxonomy): Eukaryota > Metazoa > Arthropoda > Insecta > Hemiptera > Aphididae > Pentalonia > Pentalonia nigronervosa. The sequence goes on from JACXSJ010000252.1 coordinate 31,015, forward strand.
AAACAATATGGTTTTTGGTATGCTAAATCAATTGTAACAAATTTACTAGTTCATTAACTAATTCAGGAGGATGCAGTGTACACTAATATAAGGAAAGCTTTTTATAGCGTTGACCTTTTTATTTTGGTGAAAAATATAGAATATAAGGGTATTTCTGGACCAATGTTAAAATAGTTTAATTTATAATTATGTGATAGATCTCAATAAATTAAATTAGACAATTTTTATCTCAATGAGTATTAATGTTATATTTGGTGTTTCTCAAGAAGGTCATCTATCACATTTACTTTTTTTAATATTTATTAATGACGTTACTAATATCTTTAAAAAATTGTAAATTCTTAATTTTTGCCGACGATCTATAACTATATTTACCAATTTATTCAACTCATGATGGTATTAAATTGCAATATGATTTGAATCAATTTTTTTCATGGTGTATATCAAACGGCCTTAGTGCAAATGCTGAAAAATGTTCACAAATAACTTTTTCACGTCGAAAGCAAAACTTAAAATTTAATTATAAAATTAATAATTCTGAACTAAGGGTAGTGATGTAAATAAAAGACTTGGGCATATTACTATAAAAATTTAATAACCATATAAACATGATATGCAATAAGGCACTATGGGTTTTCGGCTTTATACGTTGAAACTATTCAGAATTTAAAAATGCAAATTATATAAAGGTCTTATATTTCTCTCTGGTTCGTCCAATCTTAGAATATGGCTCAGTTATTTGGAATCTTCACGAAGCTAATCTATTATCCAAATTGAAATATATTCAGAATAGGCTATTAAGAGTACTTGCAAACAAAACAAATAAAGTAAACTTATCTATTTAACAATTAGCGCTGGACTTTTATATCGAGCCCTTAGTTAATCATAGGAAACTGATGTACTTTTAAATTATGAAATTCTAAAATCAACTGTCCTGATTTACTGAGCCTCATTTCTTTTAATGTCCCTCGTATTAATACTCGTGTATCACAATCATTTTACCACTCCACCTAAGGACAAAATTATTCATTTCGCTCCGATCACTAGGATGCTGACGACAACAAACTCACTATATAATTTTAATTTTTTTTTTTTTTTATGAGAACTTCACTAGATTAAATCATCTAATTTAATTTAATTTAATTTGACACATAATACATTCTTTAATTTATAAAATATTGTTAGTTATCATTATCAATTACAGTTCATAAGTATTATTTGTACTGTACTGAGCCCGACAGGGTGTATATATATATATATATATATATATATAAGTAATTATTTTGTGGGTTGAATAATCATAAAGCCGTTTAAAAATATCAATTGACTTATATGGCCGTTATTTTTATACGATTGATTTACGGTCTCTATTATATAGGTATCACAGTTTTAGTGTAAATGAGTAAACGCACGCGGTGAAACTATAAAATAATAATACTACAATGATATCGGGTCTTAACTGCAAAGACGATAAATCGTTTCGAAATTATTTTCAAAGAAAATTCCCGTTAAAAATTAATAAAAACCTCTAGAAAGGGCAACGCGCGAGCTGTAAACGACACTATATGTCGCATTACAATTAATTTTCTTTGGTGGCGTTCGTTTGTATCGAATCTGTGTTTTATACGATAATTTACAGTTGCGTTTTTAATATAGACTCAGCACGACACTCGGTTATTAAATCGGCAGTTAAGCCTCGTTTTTCGTGTCGTCTTTTAATTAAAATGGACCCGTTTAGTTTGTGTGTGTGTGTGTGTGTGTGTGTAATGACAAGAGGCGATAAAAATGGCTAGGCTTGAATCTTTCCATCGTATACCAATATTTATATATAATATATAATAATATATATATTTTACGTAGATCGGAAAATGTATGATATATGAGTATATTTACCAACGCCCCAGGTACCATAATACACCTAGTTACAACTGCGTTCTACCAAAGACTTCTTATTATACTAAGTACATGGACCGTACTTTCTTCCAAATTGGTATCTATATTCTATATAATATTATCAACAATTAATATCAGTACGTCGTAGATTAGCTCATCTTAAACAAAATATTGTAGAATAAACGATAAGGTACATGTTTTATGACAATTCTCATCACCTCTTCACCAAATTTTGTCCCATCAGTGTGACTATTATGCCCTCACTGTTGCATTATAATCATATTATATCTATGTGAATATTTAGAAGCAGGTAATATAGTGTAAAACACTTACAAAATTTATATTTTACTATAATAATATACAATATACATAAATTATATAAACAAATAACCCAGACATGAATATCATCTTACATTTGTTTTGAATGATCACTGAGTCCCTCCATATAGGTATATAACTATCTTTATAACTTAACAAAATTTAAAATAATAATCTTTCGGCTTGCTAGATATACGTGTGCCGAGCAAGTCTCGTTTCATTGCTTGCATCGTGCATTATTACCACATCATCGGTAAACTAAAATATTATTATTATTATATTACTAATATCTTATTTAAATTAAGTAGGTATATTATTAGTGTTACGTTAAATTGTATTCATTATAACTAAGTGTGTTTAATATTATTATTATCAAAATCCTCTCATATTCTCCCGTTTGGTATTAATCTGTCACTGATGCACCGTATCGGAGATAGATAACGTTTTTGTAGTTACCAAACTACTAAAAATAGATAGTAAATACTGATAACAATTACAATAATAAATGACGGGGACGCAGGTCCTTAAAAATACCAATTACTACATATAGGTGTTTCAATAATTTGTCACATTTCATCCCTCACCGGTAGACATTTATTGTTTTTTTATTTTAACTATATTGGATTATTTTTATCCGAGTGATTAATGAAGTGTTAAAAAATTTATTAGACGACCGTTTGACGGAGTATTGAATAACTGTAAAATTGACTCCCCTACTCAGTTTGTAAATGCCACCTCACCGGGGCACAACCGTGTTTATATTTCATGTTTAATTTATAATACACGATTTAACGTTATGTATTATAATATATTAATATATTTTCGATCGTTCCCAAAAGTAAAACTTGCGGTTCAAAGGTTTAAAATGCATGATATTATGTATTATTATCTACTCATCGGTGCTTGTAGATAATGTATAACAAAAAGCATAGATAGCTTAAACCAAGTTACTGTATTTTGTAGGTATGCCTTTAAACCGTATATTAACTTAAATGGTGGTACACTGTGTACACAAACGATAAATAAAAAAGAAATTTCCTTTTAGGTTCCCGCTATTTTATTTCTTTTACATCTAAAATTAATCGCTTTAATCATAATGATTAAATATAATAGTGACGGGATGATGAAATGCCAGTTTTAATTTCCTCTTGCCATTATTGTTGCTCCATATTTTGAATATGTGCACATGAAATACATTAATCAGTTTAATAGATTTACGTTATATCTTTTGAACATTATGTTTCTTGTTAAAAAAATACACCTATATTAGAAAATTTTTTAAAAACATCATTGAATGTAGACATCAATCGATGTTGTACTTACAAAATTACAAATAATTGGAACTATTGATAATACATTACACCTCATAATACGTTGAAGTACTAACTAACATTAACTTAAAACCAAAAATTACCTAAACTAAATAATGTATAAATTAGTATTTTGTACTCATTTTTTATATAAAACATTGGAAGACAACGTATAAACAATCTATTGCTATTTAGGTTTAAATGTTGTTTATTTACGTTAAATTGTAGCCAGATTATTTTTAATTTTTTATAAATACTTGGTGTCTTAGAGTTCTTTAAACTGCCACACAAATGAACACAATTGAGAAAATACGTCGGTTTAAGCTTTATAATAATATTATATACTATGTTAATTTATTATTAATTTTTAACTACACATACATTGGATAATCAATATTGTGGTACAACATATATTTAGGTGAGTACACAAACAAATAAAATCACATTTTTTTGATTTGATATTTTATGTTTTAGTCAATATAGTAAACTTAGAAAAATACATTAGGTAGATAGTTAACTGACTTTCACACAATATTAAACAGACATTATAACCACGATATATTTTGATTTATCTTTATAAAGTTATAAAACAAAGTGTCTTTTTTGTGTCCAGGATAATCTAGAAAATACCGCACGGGTTCAAACTTGTTTTTATTTTTTAATTTAAAAAGCATTCTACGAAAAGAAATAATCCTAAAGTATACTTATTAAGCATGGCTGCATAATCCGACTTCGCCTGGGAAAAAATGAACAAACATATGGCATTATATTATTGTACCACCGTTTATGTACTTACCTAAGTTTACTAGAAAATTGTTTATATTTTATACGTTTTCATAATCATTATTTTAAAATTGACCGAAAGAATTTAAGTTAATACATTATTAAAAATTCATCGAGCTGTTTCACCTGACTGTCAGAAAAATGTTTTACAATTTTTTTCTTAATATTTTAAATATATTTTAACTATATAGATGACGAAACAGGCTTTTTCTATTTTATTCTGTGCCTAAAATTTGGATCCATAAAATTATGCTATAGCCTGCTTCGTAGGAACTTTGGTGAAGTTAACCCACCTAAGTTCAGTATTTTTTTTTAAATTCGTGCCATTATTTTGCAAGTTATTTGCTAGTATTTACAAGTCTTTTTAAAATTTGCAGTTTCAAACTTTCACCGTAAAACCAAAAATTAAAAAGTTGGGCCAACTTCATGTAGCCTACCTAAGTTGTTCTAGAACTTTGAAATAGATGTCATACAAAAGCGTATGATTAACAAGTATTTGCAAGTCCGTTTTAAGAATTTGCAAGTAACCTGGATGACCAATATGATCTTTAAAAGTTACGAAGTTGGTCCACCAATTATATAAAAAAAAAAGAATTTCAAAATGTTCTTGTTAAAACTAATATTTCTAGCGTGCATTAAACCCCTTCGAAAATATACTTTAGTACATATTAAGTATTATAGTATTTGGTTATTAGGATAACAGGAATTTATTTGCACTGAAATACAATATATTAGTATTTATACTTATTAACAGAATAAAACTTGGGAGACACCTCCGCTAATTTCCAAGTTAATAGATTATAATGAAAATAATATATTTGTTTTGATTAATTTTACAAACACACAGCATTTGACTAATAAATTTGTGTGTATTTTATTGTTCTTGGATAATTATTGTTGTATTTTTAAAACCAGTTCATAAAACCATGTAAAACGTAACAAACACAACAATACAATATGTATAATTTTGTTAAATGTATCAATTTGTTTTTGGATTTATAGTCGAGCAATGATATTGCTACGAGTGTGCGTAAGGCTACTTTGCCTATATGTATTTTCTCAGATACTGTATTCACTCACAGAATTTGTTTCCGTAATTAAAAAAAAAAAAAAAATATCTGGTCGTCACTATTTGAGAGAAAGATATAGACAGAAAAAATAAATACATAGTATTATACGAATATAATATTCTAATCTTAATAAAATAATGAAGATACTGATGAATGGCATGTGCACAATTTATTCGATTAAATATTATATACATTATAATATAGAAGTATTAAAGGACTTCGGTCCATGAACAGGTCTAAGAAACGGATTCAATGCGTACCAGACGTTTCCTCCATTCGCGTGCTCCGTGCATCGCGGGTAAAAAGAATATTTTGCAAAATTGAAAATGTAAATGTACTACATCGGCGGTGAAATATGCATCGTATAATAATATAGGCGTGTACGCGCATAATATACAGAAAGTTGGATGACAAACTTTGTGCAGTCGTTCGGCGGCGAGAAATGAGAGAACGAGAGAGCAGAGGTATAATAATATACATATATGTATAGTGTGCTGAGAGTTTTATAATATATATATATATATATAAACAACGGTATTTCCTCTTCTACCACCTATGCTCGATTTGCTTAAAAAAAACTGATGAACAACAAAAGTCTGTGGAAAAAGTGTTGTTACGAAAGTAGTTTGCTTAAAAAGAGAAAAACGGATGCGAGAAAAACTCTGGTGCAATAGCAGATTGTTACTGGAAAATCATTATTCCGGAAAGTTTAGCGCAAAGTTATATGTGACGAGCGTATTGAAAAAAAAATGAAAGAAGTATGTTTAATAATGTACAGTTCTCGAAATCAGTTTTTGAATTCTTCTTCTTCAATTTTTATATATTCTGGTTATTACCAGTGTGGGCGTAGATTATGCTTGCAAACGGATTTTGTAAAAAAAAATTATGAGTGCCAAAATCGCGATCATTGAAATCTTACAGCGAGTTGAGTCCCGAGGTCTGGTATGTACAATATAATCTATGTTTGTTAATTTTATTTTTCTGGCACATTAGTTAAACAATGCACTTATTAAAAAAAAACATAATTATTGATTCGATGCAATTCAATATAATTATGAATAGCTAATGCTTCTATTGATAATTAACTGTACACCAACCGATTTGATGATTGTATATTCGAATATTACTGAGAAATCATAAATACAATAAATACTGTGAATTACATTTTGTTTTAATAGACTAATTAATGTAAATAAAAAACATGAAATAAAAGTAATTACTGAATGAAATAATATCTAAATACTTTAAGATTATCAATAATCAAATTAATCTTTATTGTTTGCTTATAATATTTTAGGTACTATTTCAACTTACTTTAATGTGTTTATTGTTGGTTTTGTTATTGTAAGATTTTTTAATGTTGCTTTAACCCTTGTAGGAACTACTAAGAATTTTGTGTCAAATTAATTCTATATAATAAAATAGACTTATAATTATATTGACGATCCTGTGCCAATAATTGTTATAATTCATGCATGCATGTGTGGGTCGAGTACATACACTAAAATACGTGGTGTTACGCTTACTACACCGAACTGGTGTCGTGTATGTAGTGTGTACCTACATGGTGTAGCTTAATCATTTGTGTTCAGGTTTGCCGGGTAAATACCAATGGAGATTTTCGAACTGCACACCTTATCTAAATCCAAAATTTTCAAATTTTGCTTGGTGTTCAAAAAAAGTAAATTTCAAATTGCATTCTATCTGATCATTCCATACAACTTACAAACTTACATTTTAATTGACAATTGTCAGTATGTGTTGTTCGATTTAATATTACAATGACGCCATTATACACAACGTAACTAATTTAAAAATAAATTTAAATACATAATTTTAAATTGTTATTTTGAAATTGAAGCTATATATTGTAATTAATTTAAAATAGAAACAATACAATTTAGATATTAAAAATACGAATTATTTTTCCTTGATATTCATAATACACTAAAAAAAAAGGTTTTATGTAATGATCGGAACAAAAGCTGTTCAAAAATTACCATTTTCTGCTCCAAGTGGACTTTTATATTTATATACTTGTTAACGATAAATTATTTTGTGCATATTAATATTATAATATCAAATAATTACAACATGATATGTAATTTAACAAGGAATAACTCGTATAATAATTGACAACATGTAGCTAGAGCTAGATAATGCACTGATCTAAGTCTAACGATACATAATTATATGTGATATATGATTATACAATTACCAACCTTTTAACTTAACAATGAATAAAATAATAAATATATAAATAATAATTTCAGGTAAATACCGTACAGCTATTTGATCTATTGAGTTTTATATAATAAAATAATAATAGTATATAAATATAATAATTTGGCATTCTACTATAAGTATAAAAAACGATTATAATAACCAAATGCTATTTTTAAGACAATTTATAGATATCAATTAAATACATAAATAAATAAATTTAAAACTCCTAAAATAATAATTACTGTTATTTGGAGTGCAACTAGCCTTTTGATCTTAGCTATTTAAAAAAAAAAAAATCATTCACCTTACAACAAATAAATATAAATTAATAATATAAAACATTTGCGAAGGCAAATTTTAAAATATAGAAAATATTTGAACGCTGTGGTGACTTGCACACACGGAGATATGTAGTTATTATTGATAATAATAAATGTAATGGCTATTTGTGTACACAATATAAATAAAAAAATAATCATTGAGAGTAGCATCCAGTATAAAAATTAAAAACTTGAATGAAATCAGTCAAAAATCTCTATAAAGGTTTATCAACGAAGTGTGTGATCTGGTAAGCATAACACTACGTACCATAATATTATACAAAAATCACGACGCACAAGATAATATTATAATCTTAATATTTATATAAAAACAAAAAACAAACCACAAAGATAGATAATTATTTTGTATTGTACATGTAAGTGTTTATATGTTATGGATGAACGACGTGCATATACTATTTAAAATGTGTGATAATAAAATAATGATAATTTTGCGATCTTGGTTAGTAGGAGAATATAGTTACCATCGCATATAGCAGTCATACATAGATATATCAGAATACATAATAAATACAGAAAGACTAGCAAAATAAGTAATTAATTTAAGCCAGCCTAATGAAGCGAATGTGCCAAGATCTTAAAATAGTGATTGTTGATTGTAAATAATTTACGTTATTGTAATAAAATTGGGGCCGGAGTGGCGCAGTGATCACGCAGTCATTGGTTCGATTCAAGCAAAGTGTAAAAAATTAATGGAATTATATGCAATCATCATTTTCCCGTGCTGTCGTCCGATTACGTCATCCGGTTCACTGGGAATGAAAACCGCACATGTCTCCTCTTGGAGAAGAGGGTAGTATCATGCATATAGTGATATATACATAAATAAATAAATCGTACGATCTTCCTACTACCCACTTGTGATAAGTATTGACGAAGATCATCTCGAGGTCGTTTCAATGAATATTAGGAAAAAAAAATGTAATAATACGTCGCTGTCAGGAGGGGCACGGTGACTCTTCTGTCGGGATATCGGCGGTAGATCATGTTACGATGTTACAACAGTATCTATATACCAGCTATATGTTTGGTAATGTGTAGGTATTATCTAGATAATTCGCTGGTAGTTGGGACAATACCTATGAAATAAAACAATCAATTTAATATTGATATTATAATTATTATCGCTACCTATGCATTTTCTAACGTTGTTCGCGGTTGAAAATATTTTTTTTTTTTTGGTCATTGACGTATATAATGTTAGTTATTTGGAAATATTAGATTCTGCTTTGACACTCGATAATGCGTTCATTCAATGTGCTAGCAGTCAAAACTATCAGTAATATAGTTGTTGACTTATAACTTACGAGTATATCGCGGTGAGTGTTGTCGTTCGGCAAATCGCGAATGCCGAATAACACTTTCACCGTAATAACAGCTGTTTTAACCTGTACGAATGGTTCTATCAACGATAACCATCTTTAGATTATATTATTATAATGCACTATCATACCGCAATCCGCTACCTTAAATAACATGCCGTATACCGGTATAATGTTCGAAAAAAAGCTACTCTAAAATCTAACAATATAGTTTATACTCAAAGGTATTTCGTTATATTCGGAATAATGCGAGCATATACAGTATATATTTGGTCTCCAGAGAATCGTAAAACAGGATTGATGTTTATATACTCGTCTCATTCATTTGCAGAAGGTCGTGGATATTTTAAACTTCTCTCTCTCTCTCTCTCTCTCTAGATTTAAGATACATTTCCGCGCAATCATTTACTCTCGCGTTCTCGCGCACGCACACTTTTAAGTATACATATTATATTTAAAAAAAAAAAAATGTTTTTATATTATACTGCACATTAATATAGATACTATACAGAGTGTTTTTCTGTGTGGGTTTGCCTGCGTTATCCAGCGTGCGCGATGTATACTTATATTAGAAAGTTGGAATAAACCATTCCCGTTCCGATCAGCGCACCTATGTGTTTGCTTAAAAAATAGTATTTTTAGATGGAACAATATAAGAACTTTACATAATAATATGTTCTAGTTGTATTTCAGGGTAGTTTGATTTGCAATATGAATATTAATAATATAATTAATTCCGAATTTAAATATGTAATCTCTTTGTTACGATTGTGCAAATATCTCAATAGGTATAGCTGATGATGCATATGGCAAATAATATTCTGCCGGCACGTGGTGTCTTCCAGTATTGAATATAGATTGTGAGAATTAACAATATAATGTCAACATGGTATATAAGCTTGGATGATAATTGTTGAATGAAAAAAAAAATAGTAATAAGTTATTACTATAATAACTATTGAAGTGTTTCAAATTGGTTGTCGACTGACATATTATTTAATTATTTATATAAAATAACTTTTTTGCTGAGGCGTTTGTATAATGTGTGGGTACAAAATTATAATTTAACAAACATACATTTGTAAGAAAATAAAATTTAGAATATAATTATGATTTTAATACAATACATTACGATTATGGTCACGTTGATGAACCAATTCATTACAAACAGTTTTACCTGCCTACTTTATTATTAAATCATATTATAAATCATATCTAGTTGCAATAATTGCAACGTACGAATCTTTGATATAAAATGTATTTTTAATTTTCGTTTTTACTATTACATAATCAGACCTATTAGGCATTATATTTGTTAGTTGATGTTAGGTTTTTTATCATTTTAATATTACTGCGAATTTGTTAATTAATTTGATAAAATAAAAGTCATTATAAAAAGTTTTGAAGAAAAAAAATATGTCTAATATTATATATTTATTTTAACTACAAAATTAACAATTATATTGTTGTTTTTGAATGATTTTTAATGTAAATATACAAACATATTTTGACAGAAATATATAATATATAATATATAATGTAGATATGGCGTATGGTGTTGGTACGTAGTACAAATACCAAATACTAGTGTTATTAGTGACGTCATACAATATCGTTCGACCGACATCATCAGCCTGATGGCATTTTGAAACGAGATAAAAACTATAGAAGGTCTTTTTAAACAAAAGTTGCACCAGAAGTTGTAATAAACTAGAGAAAAAAATATAAAGTCATTAACACGACAGCATTGCGGCACGACTACAATGTGTTTTCTATTTTTTCAATCGAAACAAACTATTAAAAACAATGGTATTTGTCATTTTTGATTTGTTGGCTTTCATTTACTATGGGCTTTAGTCTGCTCCAGAGGTTTGTCGCACATAAGACGTACTATTGCACAAGAAACGGAAAACTCTTATTCGCCGGGTGACGCCAAAGTACAGTACAATAACTGCAATGGTGGTGCACTGCGATCGGTATTACTGCAATTGTATGTACAAGAGTGTCGAATATTGTAACATAATGTCATTAGATAATGTGCCACCTAATCGTTAACCGTCACTTGCCAGCTATTATCCACGACAAACGAATAGTTATTTCGTACCTTTATAAAATAAAACATGATTGCGATACGTTTTCGGCGTCAACGAACACCGGCGGTCCCGTGACTACACGCATATTATTATATTGAAAAAAAAACAGACATCGGTTCTGAAAAAAAAAATTGCAGCTGCCGTTTTTCGTGGGCGCGAACGACAGTTAATAAATAGATAAATATAGTGATAATAACATACGCATGTCGGATAGAGTGCTCACATTTATATAAATGCGAATAACGCATTTTTTACGCCAACCAGACTGTATACTTATACTGTTGTGTAACGAGTAGAGGACGACCTTTTTGATGGACGTAGGAGTTTGTAATCGTGGTAGTATAAATTATAAGACTATAGTGTTTGTTGAAATGAGTTATTTTTATTAAAATCAGTATTTAGACTGGCGTGAAGCCCGGGAATATCACGTCTGAATTGGAGCCGTTTCGGGCTCCCTTATATATGGGCTACTCTTCCTATTGGTACCTACATCATCCTAACAAAATAGCGTTGACCTCATCGTTATCGTGTGCGTACGTGCTAATTACCAGAAATGCCATCGATCTCACGCTTTGTCGTCGAGTTGCGATGGCCCGTGTTTGTTATGATAATGGTATTCGTTGATCGAATATTCTTACATTAATGGTTAATTATTATTATCTATACAAACTCACAATGTGATGTTTTGTATTTTTATTATGTGTATATATTTGATTGTTGTTATTATTTTGGTTATCGGTTAGTCTAAATACTAATATAATCCTGTGCATATATCTTTTGTCCTGCTGCTCCCGAGTACTCATACACTTTTATAGTACGACTTCTCTTGTTCTATTCTCATAATTTACTTATATTAGTTTCCCAAGTACTCTCTCATAGCTGGTCTAGTCTTGTCAATTTCCCAAGCGTGTGACAGAGTTTGTCAACCACCTATCAAGTCGATTGTGCCACCTGCAGACGGTTTCCCCCTATCATCGAGGTCATTGCTTATTTATTAGTAATCAAAAAAGTTATGTATCGCCAGGTACATAGCAATACTTATACCTATAGGTAATAGGTATGTACTATGTGTATATTATTTAAACGCTCGGTCCAGTCAACGGACAGTCACCGCAATGAAGACTGTTATTCTACGCCGCCATCGGTGTGTAACATGCGCAGAGAAGTAAAAATACATTTCTACCAAACAGCCACCCTCTTGGAAACGATTACTGCAAGTTAATATTATTATTCTCGCACACGTCCACCGTCCGCCACCGACCGAATTTCGGTGTTCGTTCGGTGAGGAGGGCTGACTTTTCGCGGCGCTTTTCCACCGCCAAGGGTCGGGGCTCGACCGCGAAGTAATAACGATGATTTTAAATCTCGTATCTGGGACACGGGGTGCAGTGCTCGCACCGTAATGTTGTATTTTATGGTATGCGCGGGCGGGAGAGTTAAGGCCAATATACTGACGCCATAAACAACGGGCAACCGTATAATAATATATAAAAGACGCGCTTCATCGTCGTTATTCGTTGTGCCGGCAGCTTGGTCAACGGCGGGAAAGGGGGGGGGGCATTATGGAGGGCAATTGTACTTGCGACGTATACCTATAATACGACCAGCTATATATATATATATTATATTGTGTAATATTATACGCTTACACTCCTATAAATGTATGCCGAAATACCGAATGCCGCCGATATATTCCGAGTTCGGTTCCGTACCGTCGAATAGAAATGATAGTAATATATGATACCTATATATAGTACGAGAGGAAATTCGCAGGGTTTATAGAGTTCTTAGTCAGATATTTATATTATGTTAGTTGGTAGAGGCCAACGAAGAGTGTGTGTGGATAATATTGCAGCAAGGTTCCGAATATTTATTTGTCCCAGTAAAATAATGCCACTGACATAAATACTGAGACGCGAGTCGTACAACGACATCAAGAAAGACGACGGGGGGTGCACCGGTTATTAAAACACCAAAATGTTTTCCAGGCGGTGATAATAATATTATTTGTTCAACAAATTCCAACAAACTTTATGTTTCTGATCCGATGCTTAATTAAAAACGGTCACGTCACCATAACTAGTAAATGTAGAATCCAAGCGCAAAGGTTGCGATAATATGAAGGTAATATTTTTTTAGCGAAAATTGCCTGTAAAGTAAAATTAAGAAAAGTAAAAATGTTTAACATCATCAAGCTATCCCAGAAAGCGAAAAAAGCGACAATTTCACCAGATTATTTGTTACCATTTAACATGGAGTGGTTATGTCACGTAATATGATATATGATCTACCATAAACATACGCCTACACATACGGAATAAGAAAAAAGAATGGTTTCCGATATATCGCATTCATTCATATCAGTAAATAGTGTTTTTCTTACTCAAAATGAACGTTGTATTATTATAACTGAAAAATTATAATCATTTAATAATAGTTAAAAATTATTACCTCTATAATATTGGGTGAATAATTCTGTATGAATAGCGTCCAGCAACATCATTCTAACAATTTTAGTATTAGAATGGTGCTTGTTGATGTCAACTTCATTACAACATTTTAATACCAATAATTTGGTTATTAGTATTAATAATTATAATTTAGAGAATCAGTTTAACTTTTAATATTTTTTTTTTTTTAGACTGTTTAGCATGGGATTAAAATTTATTTATATCATTAAATCTATGTTGTAGTATAGGGATTTAAGACAGAGAATAATTGGAGGCGTGTACCTATCAGCATTTCGATGTATTATATACACAGTTACGTAGTTAGTTAGTGTAAAAAGTATAACATATTCTGGGTAGATCACATTTTGGATATGATATAAAACTCATATTACCCACAGCGCTGTACCGATTGGTATGGTAGAGAAACAAGAATTCTAAAAACGTATCTAAATTTTTTTTTTCATATCTACTTGAGGTCAATTCTCCCAATTTTTTTTTATTTTATTCTTCTAAGCTCCCGAAAAAAATATTTAAAAATGTTTTTATTTAATATTTTTTTTTGAGAGAATTTTATACGAACAAAATAAAAATGTTAAAGAGAGAATCTCTTTTATACATTTTTATGAACCTATCACACAAAAGTGACAAATTTAAATTCATTGTTTTAGAATTCTTATCGCTTAATTACACAGATCAGTACGTTAGAAATGAGTTTTTATATCATGTCAAAAACGTGTGAGAGTGCAGTTTACCCCGGTGGGTTCTAAACGCATCTGCATACTCATACATATAAAACATCGAAATAAATGAATCATCTCTTCCATCTGCTATAAAATATACAGAGTAAAAGAAAATAATACAATTTAAATCTATTTTAAAAAGCTTAATATTAAACAATTATAAACTAGTTCGGCTAGCTTTAAATCTAGTACAGATTACAGATATAACCAAATGATTTGTCGTATGTAAACTAATCTATAATTATATTATGTAGCTTATATTAAAAATTTAGTGCTATTAAGAGCCAATATCATAAACGACACCATAATGTATAAATATTAGAAAATTATAAATATATTATGTATCTTATTATATTTTTAATGGCACCAATGTTCATTTTAAATTTTAATCATAGCTGACCCTGTTCAAGTTTATAGCCAGTCGACCGTTGGTAAAAGAAGAGCAATTTCTTAAATATTCAATCAATCTGATTTTCAAACAGTTTACTTTTGTACACCTCAGATGGTTGTCCACAGATAAGAAGGGGATATGTTTAATCTGTTTAAAATCTGTTTCCTATACATATCATGATGGATCGCAAAAGTCTTGTTTTTACGGTGATACTATTAGGTTTGAGAAAATTTGACTCTAATAGTCTAATGGGTCTAATAGTTATGAATTGGTATTATGTCGTTTATTTATACTACTGTTATATTTTGATAATAATAATAATATTTTTTTAATGATATGCATGTATTATATAGGTATACCATGTAATGAGTATGCGTGTCATAATTCTATATCGATCAATGGCGATGAATAAGTATCAATAGAATTATACCATGTCTATGTATATGAAAAATATCAAAAAGGAAACGTATTACAAATAGGAATCATTTAAAACACTTCGTTATTTTAATATAATCATAAAAAATACTATCTACAGAAAAACATATTCAAGACAACTTTCAAACCAAATGTGACGGGGTGAATAATACTTATAATATAATTACTGTATTACACAAGTAAACGATGCATATGTAAACAAAATAATTGCGAACGGTTAATACTTGCGTATAAAAATGCTCGACGGAAAAGCAAATAATTATATCGCAAGATTTATTTGGGTATTTTTATTCATATACTATTATATAGGGAGAGGTGTTTAAAATGTTTCAAGTTTTGACAACTCATTGTGTATTTGTCTACGTAAATAGATCTTGTAACGACAAGTGATCGATACGGGCCAATATGAGTAGATGCTGCTTCCAAATATATGAATAAAATAAATATAATCTGTTCCAAGTTCTTGTACAATATTTACTTATTTCCGAGACAAATATTGACTAAAGTTCTCTTGAATATATTTTTATTATCCAATCCATTGTCGACGAGATTACACACCTATATAGGCAATTCTATTCAACCCTCACAGTTACTATACTCTTATGATGATATTATCCACCCGTCGGTTTACATTTTGACGTTAAACCGAGTGTTACGATTTTACTTCGATGTTGAATCGCTTTTCTAATTTTGTGCTATAAATATAATATTTATTATGTGCAACAGTAAATATTGTACAATATAATAAACTATAATTGCAACCAAAAATGCATCATGAGTAAGTATCTTTTAAATAATTTTGATTTTTTTCTTTACCACCTTACTAACATATCATTGTAGATAACATATTATAGATACCGCTTTATATTATGTTATATATACGCTACCACTTATCATATTAAAATAGATATTTTCAAATACGAATAATAATTTATTCTTGCACGTACAAGGCTTAGACTAATGGTTATTATAATGATCAGCATGGCTACAGTACGGCCTACAATGTCTGAGTTAAACGACCATTGCAGCGACGAGCACAGAATAGTTTAAGGTGAACTCTGTGTGTAGTATATTTAATCAATATATTTAAATTTAGTGATCACTTTAACAAAAATAATGAAATAAATAAAACAAATATAATAAATGTAAGGACAATATCGAATACCCAAATAGAGGTAGAATAATCAGCTACAATAACGATGAAAAATATTAGAAAAATTGTAATTATTTCATTCTTTATGTCTTAAATAAATTGAAATCATAGACTTATTTTATACAATACTTAAATTATCACTTTAATATTATCCTACACGACAATATTGACGAATTTTTGGAAACGGGATACGTAGAGCATTGTGTACATGCGTGGTCATCATAGTAAATGGTCGTTTCGCGAATCGATTGGAACACCAGGTGGTTCTTCTTTTATTATGATTTTTTTTTCCTAATAAATTATCAAACGATTGCCCAGGTTTATTATAATTGTATACTGCAGCACAGAATATTATACGCCGTCGGCCATTTTTCGGACATCTATCTCGCACGTATACACGCACGTACGTATATGCACACACGCGCACTGACCGTTCGACGAACGCTTATAATAAAACGCCACTAATACCCCGGGGAGTCGTCGAAGAAAAAAAAAACCCAGACGACCCGTTCGGAAGGCAATAAAAATGTTTTAACTATATCGTGGTTGAATTCGGTTTGACCGATGCGGTGGGGGAGGGGAGAGAATTAAGGGTCGGGAGTGGGTGAGAGAGAAAGAGACGGAGCCACGAGTCTCGACTCTCGAGGGTAGTACCCTCCTGCTGTAGGATTTTTCCGCAAAGCGTATGTAAAACTGCGGCCGCCACCAATCCGATTCTTTGAAAACCTAATATATTACAACCACCACCGTTAGAATCCAAAATATTACTGTTGCGCTATTATTGACTATTTAAACCATTCAATCGAACATATTTTGTTTAACGCATGTTTCAATTACGTGTATGTATACGCATATAATTATACATTGCCTAATGGTTAATATTATTATGAGTTATAATTGCGTTGTATAACCTAACCCCAATGACCCTACTGTTATACGAATAAACGACAAAACGATTATATAAAAAAATCGTTTTTGTCCACTGTTAAAACCTGACTAAATATTTTTGCAATGTAAAATGAAACGGTTTTTAAAAAAAGGTCACTACAAAAACGAGGATTAGTCCTAACTATAGTATAGTTACTATACCGTATTATAATTATTGGATATGCAATAATATCGAATCAATTTAAAAGCGTCCGGCCTGAGTGAAAACAATATTATAATAAGGTACATTATTATGGGTATTTTATCGTTAGATATTATAGTAAATCACATTACAATATCGTAAATATTTTAAAACAACTACACGAAAAAAAAGTGGGCAAACAGGAACCGTATGCTAAACATCAGGTGTTGGGTAGGTCTCTGTATTAAATGTGTTAAATTTGAATTCAATGATATTAAAACATTTTGAACAAAGGCGGTCTGTCAAACTATCCACTAAGAACCCATATTTATGATAATGCTATTTAAGTAATTTATTTTACTATTAATTGAAAATGTCATTATGTGTATAAAGTATAATAATATACTTCAAAAGTTTCAAGTAGGTATCATTAATAATATTATTAAATTACAACAATGTAACTGAAATTAATATTCTTCATTTCAATACTTAGGTATCTAATTTTGTACAAATTTAAACTTGAATTATCTATAAAAAAATGTATCACATGTTTTTTAAGTTTTTAGTTACAGAATGAACATTTATAAAAAAACGTTGTTTTAAATTGTCAATCCTTAACTATAAAATTGAATATTTTATTTACGTTTTTAAATACATAATAACTTGAAAATTTTCATGATTCTGATGAATTTTGTCAAAGTTTAAACTTTAAATGCATATTAAAATAATAACATGATTATGTATTTTGAATATTTTCTAAAAAAAATTGAAAAATTTAAACGACTGGGAATAGCTCAAAACATTTAAAATATTTTGAAGTTCGTATACTGTATAAAAAATAATAATAAAATAATATTGGTAAAAAATTCAAGTATCAAGGGTTATTCGTTTTTGAATTACAGCAAAATATTAAAAATTGTTTAAGGAGAAATAGTTATTTTAGGGATGAATATCTAATGACGTAACAATTTAAACTTCAAATACTTATAAAAAATAAATATGACTTTCTGGTAAACTTTTTTTTTATTATTATATAGGTAAGTAGAAAAACACGTAAGGAATCTTGTATTAATTTTTAAAACCTTAGATATGAAAAGAAAATATTTTTAAATTTTTAACTATAAAATAATTTGCATGTCGCGAGTTTAATGACTTTTGTTAAAATCCTAACTTTAAATCATAAATTTTATAATATTTATTTTATTTTAATTCAAAAGTTGAAAATTTTTATAAAATATTTTCAATAATGTTTTTCTTAATATGTACATGATCTTGAGAAGATACAACTAATAAAAAAACTAAGCCTACCTAGCTAAATGAGTGTTAATGTTTTAATAATGTATACTTATTTTAAATATTGTAAATAGGAGAAATTACAATATTTAATATTATAGTCATATTATGAACATTGAAACACAAAAAAAAAACAGTAGAAATAATTTGTTCAAATTACACTTATATTTTATAATATTCATTCTAATGACTTTTTAATAAACAAAAATAACATCTTAATTGTCGTATTAATACTGTAATCGCTGTCAGATATATTTAAAAATCATCGTGATAATTTTAAGTGTTTGCGGTACAATAGATTTTGCGTTTGATTTTGTGCAATTCACAAATAGAAATAGAAAAAATAAATTTAAAAAATAATACGAAATCGGTACAAAAATGAAAATTTGATTTCCGGTTGCTAGAACGATGCGGGCCTCTATGCACGAAAGACGGTAATTTTGATGATATTTATTCGCGGTGACAGCACACTATGACATGCACAATGGTAAGTTCATAAACTCAGTAGAAAGAATTTTACGGAATTCTATTTCTGCTATTATGATTTTCTTTTATTTTTGTTTAATCAGTCGGCAAAATATCCGAAAAAAAAATACACGATAACGTCTTTTGTTTCCCCGTCATCCACAGTTAATATTATATATATATATATATATATATATATATAAAAAATATGTGTATGTGTGTAAACTTTCACTGCGTAATCTGTGCACGGCGTGTCTCGGGCAGACGCGAGTTCTTTACCGCTACTAACCTGAGATGACAATGCGTATTTCAGGATGATAATATTATATAAAGTTCGTGTCCCTTCGATGTTTATGCGATGCATCCATACTCATATACCAGCGTTCAATAAACACGACGAACAATTATAGTGAACGTGTGCAAAAATAAATTTACATGATAATATTTTGTAATATCATAATATACTTACTGCCCTACAGCGGTAACAAGAACATCATATTTTTTTTTGTAATGTCCGCCCGATATAAAAATCAATAATAATAATCAAATGCTATCAGTTTGTTACAAAAAAAAAAAAAAAAACAAATTGTTAAAATATAATACGTATTTTGTGTTTGATTTATGAACGTTTTATAAAATGACGTAATTTGTTTCAAAATGCACATAATTACATTTTATATTTAAATAATTATCTATGAACAATAATAAACAATATAGTGTAATTCTAATAAGTGAACGACATAAACTAATATATAATACTAGCTATCTCGCCCAGCGTTTCCTGAGCCAAATATTAAGTTAAGTTTAACCTTATGTGATTTATATGAATTTAAACCACCTAGATATGCAATCCACTGCATTAGATCATGGACAATATGCGAGCAGTAAATTATCATGTAGGCAATCAACCTGCTGTGGATTGCAGACCTCATGAAGTGCGCAAATGAGTAAAATCAGAATTAGGTATAAAAGACATTGCGACGATTGCTCGTGCCGAATAATTGTTTTTTTCAATAAATTTATTTACAAAAATATGTATATGATAATGTATTCTTACTAATTATAATAGTTATAAATATGTAACCATTGACAACCTAATAAATAAACAGAGATTGGTGGTATAGCAATCATTTATAAACAAATATTTCCATCGTAAATCTCAAAATCCCTGTTTGAGCACCTCCCGAGATTGGGTTATTCCAAAATTATCTTTCGTAAAAACCATCTCCTAGAATTACGAACAATTGAAAAAAAAAATTGAGCGAAATCGGCCCAGCCATTATCAATTGATGAATTATTATACATTTTTGGCTCCATTTTTATATATATAGATAATATTAGTTTATGTCGTATCGCTGTTTTTATTCACAATATCTTATTCGACAAAAACAAGTAGCTTACACTGATACTTGCAATCTTGATTGGCTATTGTTAGATAACAATTATTCAATGTTTTGTTTTGTAGAGTTTCGAAAATAATTAGTTATTATCTGCTAAAATAGTGTCGTTAAAGAAATATTGCCGTCACTGAAAAGATTTCAGTATAAATTTCAACTTCACTTTTAAGTTTATACAACTATAAACTTCTACCAATTAATTAAAACGTAAAGAATTTATTTATTAATAACAAATTGTAAATTTTAATTAAAATCTAATATTTGAACTCGCACAATATACAATCAGTTTCAGTAGTATTGCGATTGAATGAATAGTAATTTTAACATTTTATTAAGATATTTTATTATTATATATTTAGAGGTACCTAGTGTATATCAAACAATTTCTCTGGAACTTCAATTTTAAAGTATTGTAACAACTGTAATAGCTACGTCGTACGAAAAAACGCAAACAAAATATAATAATATATATTATAATAAACACAAATCGATTCGGTGAAAAACTTTGTGGAATTTACAACATATTATACTTAAGCAATAATTATTATTATTTGTTCAGACTTAAACCAAAATGAAAAACATACATTTTATTTGGGCATAATAACTCCGAGAAGAAATTAAATCTCCCAAAATCTAAAAAACTGGATAACTCACATAGTCGTATTTCGTTTTGTTTTTAGACATTCCTCTTAGATTTAATATAAAGTTTCAATAATTTATAGTGTTTATATTACGATCATTTTTAACTGTACACGGTAAGTTTTTATGTTGAAAATCATTTTAAGGAACCAATCTAATTACTTGAAATTACTATAGAGTTGAATAAAACCATATAAGTATTAAAACTATAACGCTTGAATCGAATCTCTTCAGTTCAGGAAAAAATCACCGTCGCTATGCCGTTGCGGCTAAATCAATTGCCAGTTCAGCGTAATTTGTTATTAAGATAAAATAATATATTATGAATACGATTATCATATCACCGGACAAGGTTTTCTTGTCGTTATTTATTTCCATTTTAAATTATACAACCTCACGTTCCACTATTGTGTACACGTATCTATATAAATACAAAATATTATGGGTGTTTTTATACGCAACAATATATTGTAATTTGGGGAATTTAATTAAACTGTAATCGACCGTTTTCACCTTTTCACCAATCACGGCGTCACATCCTGGTTTAAACACATTTAATAACATTAGATAAATTCGTATTTAAATGAATATTATATTTTGTTTAAATTATCTCGAAACGTATTCATCCATTTCCATTCGGGATCACTCAATAAAACATTTAATCCATTTTGCAATTACATCAACGACCTCTAATATTGAGCTGAAATAATATTATAAATTAATTAATTGGATAAAAAAATCAATTATTCAATGGAAGAAGTATCTAATCTCTATTGATCTATGGATGAAGTGATGACAAATAAACAATAATAGCTATAAGTTTATTGCAGATACACTATCATCCATTGACGTTTAATAGGCATTTATACAGTTGAGTTGGCCAAATTTAATGAATATTTGATCAACCTCTGAGTTTTTTCAGGGTTGGGACGATTGATTTCGGTCAGTAGATCGTAAACTTAGTTATCCACATTTATTATTTTCTTTATTTTTGCAATTGTACGTTACACGGTAATATGAAGTAATTAGTAAATAATACTTAATGAATTTTATGTTCGTAGGTTAAACAAAGACTTAAAAACATTAGAAAAAATTCGAGTGAGAGTGAGTATCAATGGACTTAAAATTATGTTGTGAATCGATCACGATCAACCGTTTGCCACAGATATAAGAAATACGTGGTTCGGTATCAGACTTATAGCTGGTTATTCGGTCTGTTAAACTCGAAAATTAAAAAAAAACGAATAAACATTTATGTAGACTTTTATCATAAAATATAAAAAATTAAAAAAATATATAATATTAATTAATTGGAAACAATTTTGTATACTTATTTACATATTTATCGTTCAAGCCGCGGTTATGATTTTATTGAGTCAAGCAAATGTTTTTAAATTTTAATTATTCTATATAAAAGAAGAGAAATGTTGTTATATATATAAATATTATATTATATAAGAACCATACCTATTTCGGTATACCTACTACACTTATATTATAAAGCGCTTAGTCTAAATAATTACGTTATTGCACATATTAGAGTCTGGAAGTGTTACGTATATGCAAAATAATTAATTAATTTTAAAACATTGAATAATACGTTTGCGCACAAAATCAAATCAATCTGAATACGTCTAATCCATTTATAGTCTCTATGGACTTACTGATTTAATATCTCTGTACAGTTAGATTACTATCCGTACGTCGCATACGAACTAATGGTAAATATTGTATGTATAATATTATAAGTAAATTAAATGCAATATGTAATGAAGTGTTCTAAGTGCTGTACAATGCTACCGACCTCATCCTCAGTATTAATTTCCATGTTCCTGCATACTTCTCTTAAACCATTCCCTCTTCAATTCTCCTCCCACTCTATCACATATGTCCACAACCCACAAACCATGCACATAACGCTACATTTTGCAAATTCTACGCATTCTAGCATTAAACATAGATACAACTGTAATTAACAATTATTTTGCATGTTTTACTGTATTGTATGTTATGTTGTCAACAAATGTTTTGTGGTTATATTCTAATTTTTAAAACATAAAAAAATAACTGATTAGTTTTTAATAAATAAACTACAATGATAATAATATATGTAAAATTGAAAACGATTACAAAATAACATATAGATATAACAATTTGGTACATGTAACTTTTGTAAAACGTTAACGATTTTCTCCTAGCTGAATTTTGAACATTTAATATTTTATGTTATTACAACTATTTAGACATCAAATTGTTCTTGTATTTTTTATGATAAGCTTATTTTATTTATGTACAAGTATTATATTATTATTTACGACATTGGTAATGGCAGTACGATGCCTAATCGTTTTTTCGTAGTGGGGAAAAACAAACATAAAAAAAAAAATCAAAGAAATAAAGAGAAACCGTACCGTTGCTGAAGTAAAACTTTATCTTCCGCCTCCTCGCAAATATTGCTCTTACACAATACCCGAGACGACACAGACAGAAATCACCGCCGCCAAGTCGTTTGAGTTTTGATTTTAATTAAATAAAACGTACCGAACCAATAAGCGGCGGCAACGGCGGCAATGGATATTAAAGGTGAAATTAATTGCTATTTCAATGGAATTCGTGGGCCGTTTGCTATGTACCTACCGGCCATCGTCGGCGGTATAATTGTAATAATAAATAATACGCAAACGCGTAATACACCATCGCATCGTTTTTAATTATTTTAAAACCCATTTGTGTCGAGTCAAAAGTTTTTCGTGCATGTCCCTTGTACTACCGGCAGCGCAGACAGCGCGGAATCTGGCTTTCGTCGCATCATCTATTTCTTTTACAGCACACGCAGTTAACATCTGCAGCAATTTCGTCCAAGTGCATCGCAGATTCAGTGTAAAAAGTAGGGGGTTAAGCATATTTAGTGGCCGAATGTTTTAGATTTATATTATTTCATATCTAGTTGCGTATCTTAATAATACCGTTGCGATTCATTTCGTCGTGCACGCGAAAACATGAAACCTAGTAGACGAATAAGCTGCTTTCGCCCCATCAAAGTCTGCAGGTTTTCCGGCCCGTTACAGTTATATATCCGGTCTCGACCGAAATGATACATTTGATAGTATATACGTATAATATATTTATATATATATATATATACGCACACATATACAAACGGTGCGTTTGGAGGTGAGGTATAGTAGATATGCGTATGTGTACCTATATGTGTATGTGTGTGTGTGTGTGGCGGCTGATATCGGAAATCTACTTCCTGCCCGCGTATCTTGTCCGTGATGTGGTGGGGAAGTCGAACGAGTTGCATCAGGAGTGTAACAAGTGGTCGAAACTCTCCAAGCTTTGAAATAGCAAATAGACGGGTGACTGGAAAAAAAAAATCCGAAGTACGGATGGGGCGGGAAAGGAATGCGTGATCGGCCATATGAGTGGAGGAGAAGGATGAAAGGAAAAAAATGTCTTGTAGATTAAATCGAGTAAAACCGGCACGCCGGTACTTTGTCCCGAGAAAATAACTGAACTTTTTTCATTAGTGCGCCGTAGTAAAGATTCTACAGGAATTTTCTAAAGTTTGATTTATATGTGACTGCATGCACGGCGTATGTATACATAGTATCTAATTGATTTTTCGATAAATTAAACAAAATATTACAATACCGGAAACCGGCATTGGTCGATATTTGTTATATTATTCTACATATGTTATATGTACATCACGGTTTGTCGTTGCATATGCAAATTATACCAGTAAAACATTATTTATAAAGTAGCTGGTGCAAGACTACGGACGTTATAGTCGGCAGGCAACTTGCATTTTTAATGGTATTCACTGAGAAATTTTTATGGATTTGTTAATAATGTAATTGTTTAGTATTTTAAAATGTCCCAAAGTTAGTAATTATTATTGATAATGATGATGCAAATAAAAACGATAACAGAGTAATATATATAGTAGTCTTCGATATTATTCTCTTTGGTCGCGAAAACGAATATTTTTAAAATAATTACTTTTTAACAAAATTACCGTTCTTGAAAGTTTACACAAACTATATTATCATCCCGCATAAGTGCTCAAATGCCGCAATTCAATTAAATTGAAAGCTTTTAAAATAATTTACTACGTTATGGTATCGCTACTTCTACTGTCAATAATAATAATAATATATTAATAATTTTCAGTATATTATTATCAGTATTTATAAAAAATAATACATAATACAAATATTTAAAATTTGATAGAATACATTGTACTAAAATCAGAGTAAAATATTACATTGAATCGCATAATGTTAGTTATTAATCATATTAAAATTAAATATAATTGTGTTTTTTGGCATTGTAACATGATCTATATATATATATTTGTGTGTGTGCGTGTATGTATTATAGGAATTAATATGTAATAATATTGATGAGAGCAGATTAATATGATTGTGGCTATCTTGACTTGTAATACACGGTAGTTTTCTATAGGCATTGATCAAGTGAACTCCGCCGTGTAGCTACGAGACAGGCTTAGTTATAAGTACGTACTGCTTGTTACTATTTATTTAATCGTATAGTTATAATATATCTAAACACTAGCAATTAGAGTTACTTATTTACGATCTTAGTATCTATTTACCTCCGTACTACGGTTATTATTATGTCTAAAGAGTCTTGGTTATCGTATATTTAATTGGTCAACCCATGGCCACGTTACAGCATGGTTATTTTGACTTGCTGTGAAGTCATTCAGCCACAACGTCAGATATTATATGAGTTTTGTAATCACTGAGTGATTACGTATCGTTATAGCTTTGAATATAAAAAAAAAAAAAAAAAAGGTAGCGATCGTATTAAATAGTCAACGGCATTAATGCTAACTGCGAATGATCTGTTGCAAAGACGTCAAATTAAAACATATTTTTATCGTCTTCCGAAAATCGTCTTACCCACAATAACCATTAACACTGATCGCGCATATTGAATTGTAGGCACGATGACGTAACACGCGGCACCGCTCGGAGAATGCATATCAAGCGGGCAAAAGCGAAAAAAAATTCATGAAATTTGAAATTTTAATACGACAGCGGCGGCGGCGGCGTGATATTGCACGTTGTTCTCGACCACGCGTATATTTATTACAAAGCTGTAGTTTTAGGCATGGCGCAACGCGGGTTTTGAATTTTTAAAGGAAATCAACTTGCGTCCGACTTCCCGACACTGAGTTTGGGGAACCGCCGCCGGCCCACGGCAGTTAAATAATGAACAACAGCAATAGTATAATATACACGCGTGCCGCGGCCTCCACCACCGCCACGCCGTCCTCATACCTCCACTGTCGTCGTCCGTTCGTCGTTTCGGGGTATGGCGTATATTATATTATGGTCTGACAACCGACACCGCGGCGCTAATAAACCAATCGCCAGCGTGCGGTGATTCATTCGGTCGCGTCAGCCGCCACTGCCGAGAGACGTCTGCCGTAATAAAGGGTCTCCCCCAGAGATTAGGGTCGTATTGTTCTATTTGCGTTTAATGTATGTATGCGTGTATACGTACGCTAGTGTTTTGCAATGCAATCTATCTATATACGCGTGTATACTGTACATGTACGTATATATAAATAAATGTGTGTATACTGAAGCGTCTTTTGGTAATTTTTAGATCGAAAATATCTCGTTGACTATTATACTAATAGTGTACTCTAATATTTATACGGTGTATACGTATTACATTTACACGCACATATAAACATTGTAGTCTTTTCTTTTTTTTTTTTTTTTGTAACACAAATTTATGTCCACGTAGCGACCACTCTGTAAATACAAATTACTCCGCCTTAATTCGGCGTTCGGTTTAAATAAGCCAAATTCTCGTCATTTTTCCATTTCTCAATAATTATTAGTGCCCCGGCAATAAAGGTTATGAGTAATCTTAAATCTTACCCAACACCAAACAGGCACAGTTTTTCGGGGGTGTAGAAATGTCCCCAGTGTTTTAACAAGACGTTAAATAAAATGATTTCTTTAGACTTTATGGTTGTATCAACTGGTGGAATTAAAACGAACCGTGTAAATCGAAATATTTTTCTCATTATAAATGTGCGTATGTCACAGTAGGTCTATGAACCTTGAGATTTCACTCAACTCCTTCACTCGCCAATGTTTGTGAACACTTATTGTTCATTAGAGCAAGGCGAATCCGTTCGGAAGGGTCGTGGTGCATTATTGTTATTAATTATAACACGGCGCTCCGATTATGCATTTTAGTAGCATCACTGAACTGTTAATTCGACTCGTTGGGTCGTAAGAACTGTTTGTATACCTATTACCTACAAAATGCTACAAACAATAATATAATTCAATATTTACGTTAACACTTTTATTTTTTTGAAAATTTATCTTAAATTTTTAAAATAACTATTTATTTATTATTTATATTATAATTTAATTATTAATGTACGATTGAATTAAAATTATTTTTAGAGACTGTATCTGGGTTTTATAACAATATACGAATACTTATATTGAATAATTTATTTTTTGATTATTAAATCATCATTTTGACTGGCACGCTTCTGCTTAATGTGGTTGTCACACGTTATAAATATTTTGATACTTTTTTATTAGTTTTAGAAAATTATTTTAACTTACATTTTATAAGTGATGATAAATTAATGTCAACTCAATAAATGTTTTAGTAAATAACGCTAATGTAGAACAGCAAAATGACTGTAGACGATGATCCATGAAAGTAAATTATTAAATAAAATGAAATGTTAAGCTGTCTAGTATCTATCTCGAGTTACTAACTTTAGACCAGACAAAACATCGTAATGGGAATATTTATCTCAAGCGAATAGCATTAATAATTCTATTGTCATAATATAAATATGATTATTTAATATTAATCCATTGTCTAAATTGAATAATCTTTTCACTAAATGATATATTATTACTAAGTGTATGCAATAAGTTTTACTTTTTCGGTCTTGGCTTAAGAGTTTTAATTACAAATTATTTTCTAATTTTCAATAATAAGTTTACATCTGTGATCATTCAAATCAATATTTGAAACTAAACGTAGTGTTCCTAATGATTAACATTAATAGTCATATATAATATAGTATAATATAATGGATATTTTCTAAACTATTTTACCAGTGTATATTCATACAAATATTTCAAGATAGATCCCGTTTGAACTAATTTTAAACAAATTAAATAATCAGCGTCTATCAAAACACCCCGATATAATCATTTAAGGTCTCAAATTAAACCATAATTTATACTGATTTTAAGATTTTTCTATTTTACTCAATCATACATTACACACTCTTTACACATAAATAATTCCTTCAAAACTACCCTTACGGTATAAATGTATTTGGTGTCATAATTTCTATAAACATAAAAATCTACTTATCAAAAATGCATTCGCAGAATCAATCTTTAAAGTCTGCCGAGATCCAATTCACGCACCACGGATGAACAAATCTCAAATTCTAAATAATTAATTCGATATGAATAAAAAAAGATAATAAGTAGAAAGTTTATAAGTGTCATCAATGATAAATATTTTTTTCTTTCTGTCATTCAAGCTGCATTAGAATTTTTTATAACATTACGTGCTTATATCGTTGCCAACAGTTTTAAGCATTCGAGCTCTGCTTGCAATCGTTTTTCAAATTCACCAATTTATAATAGCTTTTGAATTAATTTCCATCAGCTCATTCAATTATTATGTCTCAATTCTTTAAGCACATCAAATATATATACACACACAATCTGTATCAAAAATATGATTTGTATTATAAATATTCACACTTTGACTGCAGATAACTTTTTATCGAACGACTGTTTGGATTTTGTAGACTCATTTTACACCTCAAGTCTTTCACCTTCTAGGTGCTCTATTATTTTTAATTGTTCTATCATTATTATAATATTATACATACGAGTGTATAGCATACTATACAATATATAAATAATAGTACACTCGGTCTTTGTATTATGACAATAACGCGAGTGGGTGAAATTATATACATAACATAATACTTAACAAATTTATATTTTATGCGTGTGTTATTTTTTTATTTGCATAAAACTCGTTCATTAATACACAATACTTATTCATTGTGTATTGTGCAATATTTTATTATAGTAAAATGAGAAGGGAGAAAATTTTCATATTTCAGTAAACATATTTTGTAAACATGTACTTTTGTAAAACGATGCAACGTATAAAACAGAATATAATTGATAGTACAACAATCGAAATATTGTAATGCCACGCTCATAATATTATTACACTGTGCACCGCCATAGCTGTCAAATTATATTTTGTCGTAGGAAGGGATTGTGGCCGATTTTTTTACCCACACTATTTGATCATTAAAATTATAATTTATGGTAACTGTTTTATACTTAGGTATATATTAGTTATTAAAAATATTGAAAAAAGGTCATATTCCCTTCATCCCTTAACCCATTTGACCACCACTGTCATAACATGATATTTAGCCTATATATAATATGTACTACCTTGTAATCTGCGCAGAGTGAAACAGATAATTACTAAAGAAAGTTCAACATATTGCAGTGAAGTCGCAGTACCCTTCTGAAAATGTTGTTCGAAAGTGTACGGCCTAAACAATTTCTCGGTGTTGGTAAGATTGAAAAGTAAGTTTATAGTATTAAACTTTATACTGTTAATAATGTTATGCCAGGAAAAACAAAAATCTTCGAAACAATAATGTATTAATGTTGTACATATTAAATTTAACAATGGATATTACTAAAATAAACTTCTTTTGACTTCAATTTTTTGTTGGACAATAAATATTGTTATAAAATATAGACATAACCTAAGTACCTAAGAAATATTTTTTTTTTTTTTTGTACAGTCGATAATAGGGTTTTTTGATAATTTTTAATCGTTTACAAAAATGCATTGTATTATGTATGAACATAACATCAATCTATTTGACACGCGATAAAAACTCGAAACCATTAAGTACACATATTATTAATATAAAATAATTTTAGAAATGAGTCGTAAAAATAAAACAAAAATGACAGAAAATCAAAAAAAAAAAAAAAATAAAATTACTGTAATATTTAAAAAAATACTTTCATGGATTACCATAATATCAATATATAATTAAAAAATGACGTGTTTAATAAACCTATTATTTATAATAAGTTATACAAATTTGTTGAAAAGTGATATTTCACAAGCAATGGCTAAATATACTTCTATTATACACAATTTTAAACACATAGATCTGGCAAACATGTAATAGTAATATTACCGTATAATATCGAGTGTTATGCGAATTATATACTTTTATATCATAAATTATTCACCGGCTATGATTACTGATTTGCAAAATGCTCCCGTGACTTCAGTTGACGTCGAACGTTCATTTAGCACGTATAAAAACATAG
>JACXSJ010000252.1:61933-111046 GCA_014851325.1 Pentalonia nigronervosa
TTTTTTTGTATTACGCGTTTAATTATTTTACATATAAAAGCATATTTTTAGTTCAAGAGAATATATTAATAAAAAAGCATATTTATGGCATATTTTATTATGATTTTTAAAGAATATTGGAAGAATATTTTCAACTTTTTAAGAGAATATTAGCATCTTATTTTGGCTATTTTAAAAGAATATAATTCCGGCCCCTAATCATAATAGTTATTGAAAAGAAAACAGATTTTTGAACGGACTTCGACGAGTTGAGGTGAAAGTTAACATAGAATCGCATCGTCGTTGAACGTAACTATGCGTAAGTACGTTGTGTATCCATAATAGTTTCTGTTAATTAATAATAATAATAATAATAATATGTAATATTCACAATATCCTAATCAATAGACTCGCCATTCGGTGGGTGTATATAGTATTATACGTATATTTACTATAATATTAGAATTTGTCCTAACTTTGTGGTTCACAAGCAGTTATATTTACACACTAAAAACGAAGCAGCGTGTTTGATTACAATTTTTTTTTACCATTGGTAGGTACTATACTTACACACTGCAATTATTTTACAATCCCGTAAAATGCTGTGCCGCACAAGCGACCAAAGAACGATATGAGCGTTTTGTTAGCGTCTTTGGTATTATTACATTATTGCTTTTACGTTCGCACAATAAAGGCAGAAGAACCATGCCATTAATTTATGCCAATGGTTTGCCTTTTATATTTGTACTTATATATATATATATCTGAATCCATAAAATTACCTTTATATACCGCACAAGCCGACGGAAAAGGATACTACGCGATACGCATGAAACAGAAACGGAGTAAAATTATTTAAATTAAATTTCAATTTTTCTCCGTGTTTTACTCCGCGTCAAAGAAAACGCTTAATTTCATTTTTTTTTTTTTTCATTGAAATACTTCGATTTGGCTATTCTTTTGAATTCGCTCGAAGAAAACGTCTCTATACAACAATATAATTGCGCTCAACCGCGACGATAGCTTTGTGAATGCATGTAAAACGTGTATGAATTATTCAAGAAGAATATACGTCCACGCAGACAAAGACAATATACAAAACCTCTAAGCCATAACATTTTTCACCACTTCCGTTAGCGAATTCCATCATTCATATATTATTTATTATAAATAATATATAACGTTTATTTTATAAATTGATCGCATAAACATATCCACGTGGCCACCGTCGTTTATTTGACTGATCATTATGAGAAATCAAAAACACGTAAATTGGCACTATGTTTAAGATGATATTAATATTTTAATCGTCAAATATTAAATAAAGTAATGAGTTTACCTATGCAGCATAGGGTATGTGCAGTATACGTCGTTTATAATGATGTCGGTTGCTGGGAAAATCTGGTTTAATGACACAACATCGGAGGTCTCGGAAAAAACATCAATGCAATAAAATATTTTATTATGGCGTTGTTAGAAATATTGTACGGAGTAATAACTTTTTTTTTTTGATATATCAAAAAAAAAAAGTTATCTTTGATGACTACATACAACCTTGCGTTTCACACATCATTGAGTATTTTGTAAACTGGCTAGATTATTCAACAGAAATTTATGAATTAGCTTAGAGCCTTAAGCGGAAATTAGATATTTTGAATGGTTAAATTTAAAGTTTTAAATAATTAAGGTATGATATTGTGTACAAAGCAACCAACGGGGAATATTCAATACTGAAATAACACAAAGATGGCTTTAAAAATATACCCAAAATTACGGAAAGAATACACAAAATACAGATCTCTCTATTTATAATATAGATTAGCCATGATTATTTTTAATAAATCATCACATACTATTTATTACAACTATGATTTATTATAAACTATTTCTATTGTGTATACTAGTTACAAGTCTACGTTATTCTCGTCGAGAGCAACATTTTAATGACAAATGAGAACAATATATATATATTTGTGTACTTACATATGATATTATATTGTTTTCTCCTTTTGCATCACTATTCTTTAAATGTTTTTTCTGCTATCGTTACTGCATCTCGATCATGAATACTCTTTTGACAATGTAGTATCCTTAATTTAACTTTTCCAAGATCAGATTTACTCTATCCATCCATCCATTCATCGGTTTTCATTACGTCCTGTAGGCCACTCTCTTGTAGATATCCACTGAACCGCCGAATACTTTCACATGTTTTTGATATAATTTGATTCTACATAATCCCATGCCCTTTTTTACCAGTCCACGCCTGCACACGTCACACATCGATACTAACGCGTAATACTTGACAACAACGTACAGTTAGACTATCTATCAAGCTCAATTATGATCAAATTATTTTAAGTTTTATTCTATATACTTGTTATATATTATTATTATTGTTGTTGTTATTATTATTGTTGTTATTACTTTTTACAATTGCGATTGGGTCAATAGTATAATTTGAATATACTCTATATTGTATAATTATGTGAGCGTACATTTTAATTAGTCCATTTTAAAGTCAAACCTTTGTCGTTTAGATTAAAAAATAATTATATATGACTAAGTTCATCCTTTACAAATCTAAAACCGTGTGTGAAAAACCTGCATAACTCGCAACAATATAATTTAACACATTAAATTACTCATTTTTGAACTTAATAATATAATTTAGTAAAATTATTTTATAAAAACAAAAAAAGTGGATCAATTAGTTAAAATTATTATTACAATTCAGACAACACAGAAAAATTACTTCATATTTTCACATTATAACAAGTTGTATATTGTATCCAACATGATATCCCATCAATTTAAAAATGTAATATATATAAAAAAACATAAATTGCAATTGTTATAAATTGTAAAAATAAATAACATTGTTTTATCTAAAAACTATTCATTACGCCGACAGAGTATACATTGTGCACAAATCGTGTCCACTGACTTATCACCATATGTCTATAACATATAAATATATATTTATAGATAAGAAAATTACTTGGGTTGTTACAACTCGTTAAAATACAATTCATTAAATATGTACAGTAGGAATTACGATCGAATAAATTTTAATTTGATTAAAGAAACGAAAAATAAGACAAGCACCATTTACTTATCAATGCTATTAAGTCACAATATCGTATGTTTAATTATTATTGTAATTTCCATTACGCGTAAGTCGTGAAGCGTAACAAAAAATGCATTGAATTTTTGTTACCATTTCCCGCTGATTCGGCAAAATTATGTGACGACAAATTATTTTTACATTGCGATATTTACAATCTACTTTATAAATACATCATGTGTACGTCTGTCGACTTTTCAATTATCCTTACCGTCGCCGATTCATATAAATCAATTCAAATTTATAAAAATTATAATATATTCGATTTATTGAATCAACTTAATGCACATATTAGCGTTTTCATAATAATGCATAATAGTCCAATAAAAGACAATCTAATGCATTTCTCCGTAAATTATAATTTTGAAACCATGATTAAAAATTAAATCGGAGTAAACTATTCAATGAAGAATTTTTCAACGTCAGAAGCACATCTCACCAAGTTTTTCATTTAATCAGTTATTCACTTTTTTTTTAATTGCTATTTAAAAAAGCACTTATATTGTTTAAAAATTTAAAAATATATAAATATTTATTTATATTTATCTGAACTGGCAAAATCGATTCTATATTGAAGAAATGTTTGGGCCCCATTACAATTCTCCGATTTTCTTAAAACATAAATACAACAAAATAAATAAACATACAATAAGCATTGTAGATATTAAATGACAATTAAATCTAACAAATATTGTATTAATTGATAATGATAATTAAATATAAATTGAATACAATTTATAAAATAAATCATTCCTATATTATTTCTTTAATATTTTAAGCATTCAAAATCTCAATATAAATCTGATGAAAAAGGGAGATATCTCAGAAGGATAAAATAAATTATCAGATGATACAATACGAATTTCAAATAACAAATTATAGGAATTACTGGAACAGATCAAAATATAGATAAATATTTTTGAGATGAAACGACAAATTTAATAAAAGTCATGATGTTTTGACACACTAGCTTTATTACAATCACACATAAAATATACGCAACTCGAGGTAAAATGTTTAACTGCACGTTACACCCATGATAACTATGGACTAGATAAAATAAATGGAGAGCTAGCTCTACTAAGTTTATGACATATGAACATGTTGTTAGCATTCACAATATATTATAACAACGAATAATGCACTTATTATTTGTACGTATGATTGTATTTTTTAATTTATATTTTATAGTTTTCTCACTTCCCTTAGAATCTAAAAACTACTTAAAAAGGTGTTATTAGTAGTTAATCAGTAGGTCAGTAGTTAGGTAGTTAGTACCTAGTAGTTAGTTAGTAGATAGGTACTTACCCTGAATAAAAATACTCTTTTTTTTTATTATCTATACTTAATGATCGGTAACTATCTTGTTATTTGCTTCTAATGCAAGCACATCTATAAAATACGAATTTTTAAAAATTCTTTCGTAGTATATACTTATATTATAAAACAAAAATACTGTCAAATTTCCAAGACTCTACATATTATAATTTAGTCTCTACGTTGATTTTGTGTCAGTCAGCTAGGACAAAGCCACATATATTTATATAAATATATATCACAAGTGGGTAATAGGGAGATCATATGATCTATTTATCTATGTATATATCATTATTATATGCGTGATGTATACCTCCCTTCTCCAAGAGGAAACATATGCGATCTTTATTCCCAGTGGAATAGAACCTAGTTGGAAATCGAATGACGTAATTGTACGACAACATGGGAAAATTATGATTGCATAGAATCACACAATTTTTTTGCATTTTGCTATGAATGGAACCGATGTGTGAGTCGCAGTCAACTGCGTGACCACTGCGCCACTCCGGTCCATATGTGTGTGTGTGTGTGTGTGTGTGTGTGTGTGTGTGTGTGTGTGTGTGTGTGTGCGCGCTCGCGTGTGTGAGTGTGTATCTATAAATAGTGGTTCATATGTTGTAATTTAATTAATTTAAGATTGCGCGGATAAGCCGCTACACGTGGACAAAAAAAGTAACAACATGTACAAGCTGAGTGAGGGAGAATACACCTACAATAATATGGTAAAAAACAATTTGTTAAGTAACTGATGGTGAGGTGTATAGCTACAGTTACGTAGTCGCCGAGTATAGAATAACTAGCTGACCCGGCAAACGTCGTACTACTTAACAATCAATGAATGTACGTAGTGATACCTTTTAGCTAAATTTAATTAATGTATTAAAATTAATGCAAAAATGTATTAAGTTCAACAGTTCATTAAGATAATATTTATAAAGAAAATAAAGATTTAATATAACTACTATAACAATATTAAAAATATGTTTATTATGTATATTATTTAAAAATTATACATTATGTACAATCAACTACTGACCGATACAATAATATTAACACACACGCATAATTGTAAGGCCTATCGCCAACACACACCATGTATAATGTAGTTAGTTCGACAGATACGACCAACAAGAGCGAACTCATCGATACTTATAACAGCCATCTTAAAGAACAGTAAAGTACTTTTTAATATATAATAATTATTCTAGACATAAAAACCAAACGTGTATTTTATTGATAAACACCTCATTCACAAGTGCTCTAACCCCCAGATATGGAAAACTTATCCATAAGGAATAGAAAACCTTTCCTGAATAACTAATATCGTAACAAGGTTTTCCGACCACGTTGCACTACAAAAATGAAGTATTTTAATGGCGGGTCGGCATGACATTTTTTTTGATGAAGCTATTTTTTTATTCTGCTACATGGATTAATTTTCTTCAGTAATACACCTTGTGATATACGACATTTTTCGTTTTGTTATCATGTAAAAGAACAAATAAAGCGAATAGTTTGCGACACGTGAAGATGCCACGTACAATTGTTCATAAGAAAAACATGCATTTTCTAAATTTAGACTACAAATACTCAAGGATTATCTTTATGATTTGTTAATTGTCATTGTGAATGCAAAACGAATCAAAAATTGAATTCGTTTAAACTCAACGAACATATCGGTCGGGATCATCGGAATCCTCCTTACCTTTAAATATCGTCACGTGTATTGCATTATTTCTTCAATTTTCTTATCACCAAATGCGTTCCATTGCATAATTTTGGTTGGTTTAGATTTCGAAGCATGATACCTACAGAGCTCATCTTTAATTGTAAATTATATGATGGTAAGCCAGGCACATCCAAGAAATTTAAAAATTCAGTTGGATAGTTTGTGGCTTTGTCTTCGTTTGTTACACAACCAACAGATTTTAATCAATGTAGAGTACCAACAATTTGATTCTGAATTACAAAGTTTAAGACTTCCACATTTTTATTCTTAGCCGTGTAAATTGCCCACTCACTCAACTATTCATTTTTTTTTATAATTAGCAATGATGTTCGGGAATACTTTGTTAATGAACTCGTTTTTTGATCAGACAATATTTCAAAAACTCGGAGAAAATTAAATCAATCCACTCAATTTGTCTCGATAGGTGCACGGCCATTACGAATAATTAGCAACTGCTTAAAGAAATCTCGAGCAGATGAATCATTCAGCAATGCAACTCGCATGTTTGCTGACAGCTGAAGTTTTTTTCACCTAGCGCCATAGATTTGATGATTTGAGGCAAGCGTTTATTTCATTGACAGCAGTCAATCTTGGAATGACTGGCAGTGTTTGACGGAAATCGCTAGACAGTAAAATCATTAGGCCTCCAAAACATCTCCAGTCATTGCGCAGATATTTCAATGTTCTGTCAAGTGCTTCCAATGCGCATTTATGCACCATTATACATTCGTTTCATATGATTATTTTAGACACTACTAAAACTTTGGCCATTGCAGAGTTCCTAGTGTTTCAAATGACATTGGCCCATGAATATCCCCCAACGACAACTGTAAATAGAAGCATTCATTATTTTTCGGATAAAATAAGTAAATACGACCAAGAGCATGAGTAGAATACATATCTGAATAACTAAGTACTATATCGTCTTGCTTCCGGCGTTGAAATTTTTTCGATGAAGCGTTCCAAGTGTTATAACGTAGCATATCTAAGTAAAGCAACGTTCGTGAAAATGGATCGCTCTGACAAATCGCAAAGAAACTGGTTAATGTTGTCGCTGGAACTGTTTCAGCACATTGAGCAACATTTAACGTGGTGAAATATACTCGTTGACTATTATCTAAATACACTGCCAAATGTAGAACAGTGGTATAAGGTTCGTAAATAGGAAATGAGAATATACGCCAAATCGCCTTATTGCAGCTTGCATATCCACCAACTTGATAACACGTAATTTTATTGTTGGTATTAAAGGTTTGGATACCAAACATAACCATGTCGCTTCATTGAGTGATACATCTGTAGATGTATTAGATCAATTTCACCAAATTGTAATACTCAACGTTGCAGTGTGTCTTGAATGTTTCGGAAAGAAGTGGCGAATATGGAACAATCAAACTGTTGTCGACCACGAAATCGTTTCCTTTCACTTTTGTTGTGATAGTTCGACCATTATAATCTGGTGATCAACGTCGATACAGTAAATGTCCATCATTCTCAGTAATAGTCTCCACCGTATATATTCGTGGATAACGTTTGAAACACTTGCCTCGACTATGCACGGTGATTGAGGGTGAATGGCGCCATACGGCCATAAATCATATTCGTAATTACAATATCATGTATGTCTGGATCGGTTTTGGGATCAGGAATCTCGGTACATATATCATCTACATTGTCTGGTAGAATTATTTCAGCTAACCAAATTAGAATGTGTGCATGCAGCAAGTATCGATTTTACCTTTTGATTGAATACATTCAGCATCGAATATCTCTAAAGACGCGTTGCTTAACAATGTAGTTCATCAGTGACCGGATTTTTTGCTTCAAGACACGTGCCGATCACTTAATGTTTGTCCAAAAAGCTTCATTTGATCGATTTTTTTCTATTTCGGATTGTACGTAAAGGTAATGAATAGGTGTGGCTGACCTTAATGACGATCATATGTCATTGTATCTTGCGCATACAAATGCATATGACATGGGCTAACTGTATACGTCGCCGGTAGAACAGTCAATTGACCAACATTAGCTGAATCTTTTTCAGTGCTAATGGCATCGCGTAAATGGATATACTCCTCCGAACGTAGTTTGACATTATTGAACTAAATGAAATTTAGACATTCCGTTTCAATTTTGATGTACATATCGACGCAATATTGCGTTAGAAATCGCTGCAAATAGTTGTCAGTATTTTGACAAATCATCAAACGATATGCGTAATAATAAATCGAGCTAACTTTCTTAGTAGCTTCCTCACCTAAAATAAAAACAGTGAAAATAGGATATTAGAAGTAAAACACGTTCGTACTCTATGAAAGGCTAAA
Source organism: Pentalonia nigronervosa (assembly GCA_014851325.1). Lineage (NCBI taxonomy): Eukaryota > Metazoa > Arthropoda > Insecta > Hemiptera > Aphididae > Pentalonia > Pentalonia nigronervosa. Next base: position 70,410 of record JACXSJ010000252.1, read on the forward strand.
CAAAACCTAAATGCTTGAATGTCTTTTTTAGTGTATTCAAATAGGATTAAGATAAATGATTTAAGATAGTTTGCTTGCCCTTTTCCCAATATTCTTCAAACCAATAGCCCATAATCCCTTAGTCGACTCTTACAACTTCCTGGTAAATTAAGAATAGTTCAAATTTTTTTTTTTTGGAAACCGAGCAAAATGTATGTCATGTTAAAATGAAAACTATGATATTAATACTCACCATTCAATGAATTTATCATTTTAATATCCATCTTGTCCTTTCCAAAACATCAATGACTATTGCAGCATATCATATGCACGGTGTGTTTCATGTATTTATTGCATTTGCTTAGTATCGCGATGTGTAGGTATAATATCGCGTGTTTCCAAGTTTCCATCAACAATCAGGATTGCAACTATTTTTAGAGCTTTAAATCTGCGTTCGTGTTTTTCAGCTAGCGTTTATCCACTCTGATTACGACTTTGTAGTCACCATTTAGCATGCGTTCTAATGTAGTCTTGAACAGCCTGACAAATGCATGATCTTTATAAAGTAGTTGCTGCAGATCATAAAGGATTTTTCTCTTCATTGTTGTGTTGATCTATTGACGCCGTTCAAGTTGTTCCTCCACATTGTCCATGAAGTAAATATGTAAAAATATATACTGTGCATCATCAACAGGTTGCAAAGATCCAATTCGATAGTGCATCTGGCCTTGAATCTGTAAAGTCGAAAGCGAAGTCAGTAGTACAGGTTACAATTATTAACAAAATTAATAACTACTTATTACATATTTTAATGTTAGCATTCCTTATTTATTTAACAGACAACTACAGAGACCTAACAAACTGCATTTGAGCAATTTTTATTTCTTAAATCTTATCTTTTAAAGAAAATTAACATATACACTCTTCAACATAAATTGCCTTGAATGTCAGATTAAATCCATGTTCTCCGATAATGTTTAACCCAAATGAAGTCATTTGAAAACAACCAATGTATTTACGAGTGTTCGCTAGAAAATGTAGTGATTTTTATGTTTTGCTATGAAGCAATAAATGCAATGGATCAGAATGGCAATTTCACTTTACCATAAAGGCAACACAATCTAATCGTTTCACCAACAAACTCGAATGCATCATAACATCCACAAACAACGTTCTTTTTACCAATGCGAACGAATGGACGCGAACTGTAAACAATTGTGCAATTGTATATAATCACTTCTCGATTCAAATCAACACTTGAAGCATTTCTTCTTGCGCTTCAAAGATTATTTTGTTATTGATCTGTGCGATGAGCTCAACTATTTCTCATTGCCAATCGAGCCATTTCACGGGCTGCCTCTCTTTACTCTTGTGTTCAAGAAGCACAAAGTTGGACCATACTAACTCTGCGCTCTTTTTTTTCGATTTTTCGTTCTTCTTCAATGAGTTGATTCGCAATACTACAAAGCCTAATTGCATTACGGCTTTTTTTAGAAAAATTAATTATTTTGGAACCCAAAATTGTTTATGCCTGTATCTAAAACAAAGTAAAGGAAAAAAATAAAAAAAGAACGCAAACTCACTGCCGCAAAGATTGTGATGGTTGTGCGTTATTTCCGGTCGGGCTGACGGGAGATGCAACGACCATTAACGACGACGACGACGTTCCCACGATTATAAAAATAATGTTCAAATAATGTCAATATGGATTATTATTGATTACGATAATGTACAGCTGTCGATCTTGATTGTTATCTTATAGAAAAAATATTTTATCTTACGTATAAAATTCTGCGGTCATAGTGTTTGTTACTGAACTCCTCCGAAACGGCTTGACTGATTTTCATGAAATTATTTGTGTATATTTGGTAGATCTGAGAGTAGGTTATAGGATTTTTATTTTTATACCAAAATTCGCATTTTAAAGAGGTACTCACACAAGGATTCTGAGATTTACGATGGAAGTATTTGTTTATAAATGGTTGCCATTGATTACAACTTATCTTATAGTAGCTGTACCGCCCAGCATTGCCTGAGCCAAATATTAAGTTAAGATTCACCTCAAGTGATTTACATGCATCTAAACCACCTAGATAGGTAATCCACTGTATTGAATCGCGGACAATATATAAGCAGTAAATTATCAGGTAAGCAATCCACCAGCGGTGGATTATGGATCCAATAAGGTGCGTAAGTGAGTAAAATCAGAATAAAGTAGGTACATGAAAAACATTACGATGGTTGACCATGCCAAAGATTTGTATTTTTTATAAATTTATTTGTAAAAATATGTATATACCATATTTTTACTAATTATAATAATTATAAAATATGTAACCATTGACAACCTTATAAATAATATCCCATCAAAAAATAGCACTTTCAGTTTTCTTAGAATTTTCAGCGTATAATATGTACGTGGGATAGGATGTTATATGTCAGAAACATTCATGAGAGTGTACTAAATAATTTCCAAAAGTTTCATAGTGATCGGATGAATAGTGTAGAAATGAATAAAATACATACAGATAAACATGAATTTATATATATTTAGATATATTAACTCTAATCAATGGCAATCTTAAATTTGTCCTTAAAAAATGACAATGTATATTCAACCCTCATACGATATAATTTAGCTGTTATAAAGCTGATATGAAGTCGTTTCGGAGGATTTTAATAACAGACAGTGTGACAGGATAATTTTATATATAAGATATAAAATTCTTATAATCTGTGTATTGTAACCAATGGCAACCATTAATAAACAAAAATGACTAACATAATCTGTAAGTTGTAATTGTAATAGTAGAAATAAATTATAAAAACTAGTATTTTATTTTGTGTATAAAACATAATTGCCATTGGTTAATCAGGCAGATGTGTTAAACTCATATATAAAATCGTCGTGTTTACGGACTCAAAATAATAAATTATATCATATGGGGGTTAAATATACATTGTCATTTTTTTTAGGATAAATTTAAGATTGCAATTGATTAAAGTCAATAAATCTATATATTTAAAAATTAATGTTTATTTGTATGTCCTTTATGCACTTCTACACTATTCATCCGATCGTCATGAAACTTTTGGAAGTTGTTGAGTACATTCCCGCAAAGGTTTCTGGTATAGAATATCCTATCCTATGTACATATAGTACATTAAAAATTCTGAGAAAAACTGAAATTGCTATTTTCGATAGAATATATATGTATAATCTCTGTTTATTTATAGAGTTGTCAATGGTTAAATATCTTATAACTATTAAAATTAGTAGAAATATGGCATATACATAATTTTTCAAATGAATTTATAAAAAAAAAAAAAACAAAATTTTTGGCATGGACACAATTTTTTGCTCATCTATTGTCCGCGATTCAATGCAGTGGATTACCTACCTATGTGGTATAGATGCATGTAAATCACTTGAGATTAATCTTAACTTAATATTTGGTACTTGGCAATACTTGGCAATACTGGGCGGGACAGTTAGTATTATATATATATATATATATTATTAATGTCGTCGCTATCCGCCGTCGCCGTCATTATTTTTATTGTTTCCGAAAAATACATGGCGATCCGTTATCGTATGCTGTTCGGTGAACTGGGAAAAATAATATTACATAACTTTAATACGACTTTAATACGATTATTAAACCGTTTTTTTACGTTAATCTTTACGATACATATTAATAGTTATTATTCATTCCGCCCAGAAAATGAAACCAACAAATCAAAAACCATAAAAATTGGTCCAACCGTTCTTGAAATATTAATTGTGTAACTAACCCGACTTTGTTTTTTATATATATAGATATTATACGAATATAGCTTATTCGTTATAGTTATCTATTTACGCAAAACAACCAAGTAATAACATTTTACTTAAATTAAATTTATCTCAAAAACTATTGTTTAAATACAAAAACATACACATTTTTTAAGTATATAAAATAAAAATCAATTTTAACTATTTTTCCTAAGAAAAATGTACATAACACCATCTAAAATATCATTATGCCAACTCAGATTCAGATGCATCGTCCTATATAGGAACAAACTTGGATATTAACTTGCTTATATTACATTTACATAAAATGTGATATATTTTTATACACTTATTTTACTTAATGAGTTATAAAACAAAATCGGTTAGCTAGTTCATCATTAAACCTTTATTCTGGCATAATAAGGTGAGCGAGCAGTTTTGACCAAACAAAGCCACAGGGGTTCCCCTCCTAAATTAGTATGAATGTTATCACACAAACAACATAATGTAAAAAAAAACAATAATTATATATATATATATATATATATATTCAGTTATTTTACATTTTTTTTTTTTTTTTACAATAAAGATTTGATAAAAATATGAAAAAACACTATCGTTACTCAAAATTAAATATTATGACCTGTGCAACGTGGTTCAGCAATATAATTATAAACAATTTAGATGTAATTTAAATCGAAGTGCGTCCTCACACACTGCAATGTCAAAGTCATTTTGATGGAAAACCATGTTATATGATGCGACTCGTACGGTGTTCAAAGCATTGTGTACGATAGGACTACGGCCAGGTAAATAAAATCATTTGGAAAACGTATACAGAAAATTTGCGAGAACATATTGGACCTGAGCTTGGCGGATGAAAAAGATACCGTTATTGTGAGACTACGTGCTTTTGTGTCTTGATGAAAATACATAGATAAACCGTAGAAGACAACGTCCGTGTTTCGTCATGTTCAGTTGTGTGGATGACATTACGAAATAAAATATAATAAATAAATAATAGTCGTGCATAACAACAAAAACACGGGACCAATGACAGGTCGGATCCATCAACCGGGGCGTAAGTATATGTACATGGTCGATCGTTTGGCGCGCATGACGACAAACAGTTGCATTCCATCAGAGAGCATATTATTATTAATTTTTTACACCTCAGATACCAGTAACAATAATATTGTATGCCTGCGGCGGTGGTAGTACATGGGGTATATAGTGGTAGGGCACATGACACTTACCGAGGTCAAAAATATACATAATATACATATTTGATATTATCTTAAGTTAAGTCTTTTAGATTGAAATAATGATGATATAATTTACTATCAAAACGCATAAATTATATAACAACTGGATAATAATAGATCATTTTTTTTTAATTTAAATGTAACGAAAAGATTGTTTAAAATCGGTATATATGAGTAATTAAATAGTTATTTGATACAACGTTAATATGAAATCCTAAAGAAATAATCCATTTACAGGTTGGGTACTAAAGTATTTTATATTATGCAGATATCTACTAATGTATTTTAATGAAAAAAAAATGAGTAAAACCGTTATGCATACGTTTCGGTAAGAGTCCAAATACCAATGAAACCCATGTTTGATCGTTAAATCTGTGGTTTCGCCGAGTGTATTCTCGAATAATACCTGAATTCAAAGAATTCTCGTTGATTTTGGTGAATCCTGCTAAAATGTAAAAAGTAAAATGAAAACCACCAATGACTATTTTAGTTCGGGCCTTAACAAATGAATGTTCATTTACGATAGGTATTCGGTCTTTTTTCGCAAAATACACATTATATATGTATTAAGTATATGTATTTATAAATTGTCATTTACAAGGTAATAAAACATAATTAATAAACTTTCTATCCATGATCATATTATTTAACATTAGAAACAAAGAAAAACCAATTTTTTTTTCACCGGTCTGTGAACATTTTAAATTTGTAAAATAGTGCTATAGTTATATAGTTATTTAGTTATTTAGTTATTTTATGCTAGCCATATCTTTTTGCGAAACAATTGAAGGTGTATTTGTTTAGCTCCCGTGAAAATGGCTCTTCTCTCCAACACGTAAAACTTTTCTCTAGTCTGGAGTTACACAACGTAACAAAATACAATACAAGTCTTAAATAAACGAAAATATTTCAGTGCAATTACGCAATATTGTTGACTACGAAATTAAAAAAGTAAAAACATTTCTTAAAATAGTTTGGTTGACTTTCTGATGCTAAAACTATATTTTGTTTTTTTTTTCAAATGCTACTCTCTGTTTCCATTTTTAGTTTCAAAAGTACTGGAAAAAATTACAATTACAATATAATATAGTCGTCTGGATTTATCTAATCTGTTTACGTTTCTGCAACAAAAATTAATTACATTTAAATTAATATGTTCCTTGTTAATTTTAATGCCATACAATGGACTAATACAGTCTAATATATCAGTTTGTTGGTCTCCGAACATTTCATACTACGCTTACGTAGTAAGATAACCAATATTAATTTAAGAAAAATACAGAGATAAGAGAATCATTAGTTTTATTATAAATACTATGTTGAAGCATTGGATATAAGAATTTATACGAAAATCCAATAGTTATATGTATTAAATTCCCTAGGATATTATATAAAACCAAAGAAAAAATAAACGTCTAAAAAAAAATGCAAATACTCCAATTTTTAACGCATATCATCACATTCACACGTTATAAGTTATAGCTTTTAACACTTTTTGTGGTTGGTAAAAAAGCTCAAAAATTTTAAAAAATGATTTGTTGATTCAATAGACCAGTATTTTTTTAAATTAAACTAAAAATGGTTTATATACAAGAAACAAATATAAATAAAAAGTTGACCATTTTTAATTAAAAATCTGTTCATAGTAATTTCCTAACGTAAATAAAACAAATAGAAAATGTTGAAATAAATATTTTAATGCATAATATATTAAAATTCATAATATTTATATACTATTATAATAGTTAAACCTAAACTATATTTTCTTTGTTATGAAACCTTTACCATTAATCTCATTAATATGAAACGTTTCTACGAAGAAGTATGATAAATATACTTTCACAGTTTTTTTTTGTTTCTTTTTTTTAAACCAAATAAATTCGTACAAAAATTACACTGTTTGTATAAATATTACTTTTGTCAAGTAATAATAATTGTATAACGGGTAAAACTATCATAACATAAAATATTATTATAAAATAAATATGTTGATATTATAATACATTGATATATTATAAATAAAATACGCACAATATATTTAAATGTATTTTTGCATTTTTGAAAATATTGAAAATGTTATTCGAATATTTTGTTTCAATAAAATATTATAATATTATAATGAATAAAAAATTGTATTCAATTAAATTATAATCTACAGTAAGTACACAATATTTTAAACACATACAACTAATATTTACACATATTTACAGTATTTGTTTAAATTAAAATTTTGTTTGTTTTAGATTTTTTTTTTTATAATCAATGCAATACGGTATTTATGTCGATAGTTATTAGTTATCTTATCAATATATATATATATATATATATGCTTACAATATTGGTCTACATTCCGTTTGCGTGATTACTTGTTCAACGTATTAAACGATAATTAAAAGAATATAACAATAATTATTTTTATATAGTATATGGTCAATTACTTTAAGTAATACTATTTCTTATTTTAAGTATTAATTTGTTAATTAAGCGATCAAAAAGTGTATATGTAAAATTGAACAATATGCATTGCTAAATTATTAACGATCAAAATTAAAGTCTGTATTCATAAACTAAAATAATGATTCAAAATATGTATAACGTATGTATTTATGTTTAGTTATAGTATAATATTTTAATAAATATTTATAAATTTAGAATCAAAAATAGAAGACACAATTTCTTCGTTGAAATAAATCGTTACAATATTGTGGTATTTGCAATCTGGCTATAAATTCGTTTTGTTTTCCATAATCCCGATCGCTGCTTTGCTTTTAAATTTACTTTCTATTTCGAACGAAACATATTATATAATATATTATAGTATAGCCTTTTGGAAAAGTAAAAATAGGACAGAATCAGAATTTACGGATATTTCTTATCTGTACTTCTGTGTATAAAATTTTCACATAAAAACCCAACAATAGTATAAGGTCTTCCATTTAGAAAACAATAGAAATAATAATGTGTGAATTCTATTGATGACAATATTTTTGAATAATAACAATAATATATTTTAGTACTGTTTGCCGGCGCATTGTGTAGGCAATTTCGGTACATTTACGTATGCATGTAGGACGTGATTCGAAATGTACAAGAATTGTATGTAGTATATTATGATTAATAACACAATTTCGACGTTGAATAAATAATAATAAAAATAAATGAATTATTAAGTAATCTATTTCTTATTTTGTCGATTATATATTGTTCTATTTACTGACAAAAAACAAAATAAGATATTTTATTCATAAGCAATGCACGATAATAATTGTGTTTTATTTAATGTGTTGATTTGATGAGTATTTTGTGTTGGGTGATAAATATGAAAATGATTTCAGAACCAACACCTGTTATGATTTTAGTTTCGCGCACTTGAATAACAAAAATATTGTGTAAATATTTCACAATATATAATATTTATAATATTAATTATATACATTTATTATCCAACGTCAAGCAGATTCGATATTCACTGACATATCATCAAAATCCTATATTATTCATCACAATATCTACAGTGTATTTATAGTTATATAATATTATTTGAATCATCATTGAGATGTTTCTACACTATTATTATTATTATATGGTCAGTTTTATGTAATAAAAAATGAGGAAGTTGATATACACTATAGTAAATTTTGAGCAAACCTCAACATTCGGTATGTTATTTAAATAGACATTATGTTAAATTTGAATTGTATAATAATTGTGCCATACGAATAAATATTATGATTACCTATTAAGAATATGATTAGTTAAACTATTATTATTTTCAAAAATATCACATCATAAAACTATAATAATCTATTATCATAATATTATATCTGATATTTTATGCCTTCAGACAAATAATTATATACATTACTAAAACTTAAAAAGTTTAAAAATGTAAATATTTAAAGTTATTGACTTTCTAATATTATTTCTTTGTGGACAATATCATTAGTTTTTTGATCAGGTGTATAATTATATAATTTTTTTTTCTGAGCTTCTACGGAGCATGTAACATAAGACGGTCAATGAATAAATAGAAAACGGCATGAATGTATCTCGGTTTGTGATTATGAACTAATTTGACCGATATGACAATCCTCTTGTGGCGTATTGAATATAGTACTTGACATATTTTTGAACGGGGTTCAAACTCTTTCAAAAGTTGTCTGTTATTTCTAAGAACAATCTCTGGAATTTTCGTCAAAATCGGTTTATTAGTTTTAGGATTATTTAGTTTATACCATTATTTTTATATTTTAATGTGTTATTTAATTAGTTATATGGCGCCAATTTTGTATTTCTAATTTATCTCTTAATATTCCGTGAACAGGAGTTGAATCTATAAAACTATGCTTAAAACTTGGTCCACGGTGACCTTTATAAATTGAAAAAAAAATTTCATAACTATTGTATGAATGATCCCAGAGCCAACTCCTAACAAAAACACTTTTTACAGTTATATATTATGAAATAGCAAATAAAAATTTTAGACTCCTGACTTTTTTTCTACTCGTCGAAATAAATTATTTCAATAACTTAAGACCTACTCCTAACATCATGAACCATTTTGGAAACAAACACTTAAAAATCGATTAATTAGTTTTTGAGTCTCAGGTATACCGACATAATTTTTATTTAAGATAAAGATATAGATACGTAGGACTGGGGATAAAAATGCATTTAATATTTTTTTATCATATTTTTAATCAAAAAATATTTTTTTTATTATATTTTCTATACATTTTGCAAAATATCACATTATCAAGTCTAATTTCTGATAAAAAAAAATAATCTCATTTAATTACACATTGCTACTATTATAATCTCGATTTTGGCGTCGTATGGATCTGTTCAAAAATTACGGTGAAGAAAAATATTAATATTCAATTTAGTAAAAACCTAGTGGCTTGTGAGTTCGTTAAAAAGTAACTTTAAGTAAAAATTTTAAAATAAAATTACTTTTCAAATAAATAATTGAATAGCTATGGTGTATATTGTTAATTTTATTATTGTAAAATAAAAATGTATATTTTAAATATAATTTGATTCTTTACTGATATGTTTATTAATTTATCAACTCGATAATGTAGTAAAAATGAAGCTTTAATATATTTTTGTTTTATTTTGTATAATAATCAAACAAAAAAATATTTCTTTTTCTTTTAATATACGCTTAATATTATATTCACTATTATTTTTATTTTTATTAAGATTTTAAAACCAGTCTCAAAATACTTTAAAATGATTTTTTTTTTTTATTTAAAAATATTATAGTAAAGTGAATTATATTAAATTATCATTGTATTCATTATGACTTATATAGATATTAATTTTGTACAGGGACATGATCTTAAATTTTCAATTCATGCTTTTATATTAAAATTATGCGTACATTTCATATAGAATTATTATAAGCATTGTAAATTTATAAGAACAAGTTACTCATAATTTTGAAAACAGTAATTCAAAAATTTGGAAATACGTTGTCGCTATTTTATTTTTTATACGATTAAATTTCGACAAAATTAGATATTTAAACAAAAAAAAAAAATACAATTTTTCCAATATTAAAATTATTTTGTAGTATTTAATTTGAAAAATATATTATTATTGATATTTGAAACTTTTCATAATCCAGCATATTATTTTGAACGTATATTTTTAAAACGTCAAAAACTATTTTTATGCTGTTTATGTTATAAACCAAGTAATAATCACTCCATTCTTTGTGGAACATTCTTTACGTCAATATTTACTTATAAATAACTAATGGCAATATAAATGATATATTATGAAAATATACCCTCAGAAAAAAAAGATATGATTTATCGTCCCGGCACAGAATCATATTGCGTATACAATTATGACTTATTCAGGTACACTCGAATTCAAATATAAAGAAGAGTATCCGTTCTCGTGTCTTTTTTTTTTCAATCTGTAAAAAAAATTCTATTTATTTTTATTTATACAAAAAGTTTAGTTTTTTTTAGTTTTTAAATTTGCAGAATACTAAAGTTAAACATTAAAAATGTTCGAGACTTATTCCTACACCATTAATCTGTGTTTTTAAATGCTTGTAAAAACTAAACTAGTGGTTTATAATTGTTTTATGTTGTTATACTTACGCTTTCAAAACAAAGTATTTCCTTTCAGTAAATCTGCAATTGAAAATATGTGTAACAATTTAAAAAGGTCGAATCCTTAGATAAAATAATTTTAAGAATTCAATGCAATAATTTTGAGTACAATTGTATAAAAAAAATGGCAAAAACACAAAAAAGTTGATTTAAAATATAATTGTTAAATGTTCAAAAATATCGACCTATTTCATTTTTAAGCATAACGTCTTCATGCAACAAATGACATACTATCTATTCGTGACATTTCATACACAGATACATAAAGAACAGCATATTCACAATCCATCTTGTTGCTCAAAACGAAGTTTATCATTAATTATCATTAGTCCATTTGTGTGGCTTCCTTATTAAAACGGTAGTATAATTATAGAATTAACAGTAGTAAATAGTAGTATGATAAGTAGATTGTTATAAATATAGTAGTAGTAGCAGGGTCAGTAGTTTCAGTTGTAATAGTAATTACAGTAGTTATCTAGTAATAGTATATTTAGTAGTTAAAGTAGTAGTAATAGTTGAAACTTGCTATCCGTTTTTTTTTTCCGGCTGTTCTGCCACCGCCGCTTGACGTGGTGCCTTTTAATTTCCCATGGGCAAATACGGCAACATCGGCGGCAGAAAGTATTTACACGAATGCGCGGAAATTGCATAAGTGCCTCGTTTAAAACCGGGAAAACGCCGCCCAACCCTTCCGTGTGAGGCCGGAACGAGAATACCCTCTTCTCGCCTCATCACGTGCGCTCGTGTAGCCCCTCCTCCATTTCACTGGCGACTTTTTTGGGCCATATTCGTTAACGGTTATAATAGTTACTTATAACCGTCCACGGACAGTCGTTTTTATCTGCGTAGATCACAATGCCATTCGTATTGTCCGTATGATGACACGGTAATAGCAATGAAATCACTGACAATTGTCATCCGTTCACAACTCGATTTCCTATAATAGAGGTATACACATCTCAATTCTAGATATTTTACTAAAAAGTAATATTCTTGTTATCGATGATACTCAACGACATTATTATGCAAAGAAGAGAATTCAGTAAACAAACATAACAATAATTGTATGTCATCAAATAAATTATGTTATACTAAGAAAGTTTAAAAATTTTTAGTTACATATTTATTCATTTATAATTTATATAATATATTATAAATATTATAATGTTATATGTTATCCGTGTATTTCTTTATTTTTCCAATAAAAAAAAAAAAAAAAAAAAAAAAAATGTTTGCAGTGCTATTATTACGTAATCAGTAGCCACCGATTCAGATAGTTATCAGAATATTTGAACATAAAAATATAATTGAGAAAACTAAATAAATAAAATAAAGAGTTATTTTAAAATTAAATTCATAATTTTTGTGTTTTAATAACTGATTTTATAATCATATAAAATGTACCAAATATACAATACGTTACTAATATCATTAAAAAAAAAAAAACATTTATTTCTAAATCAAATTTTTACAAACTATTCCAATTTACATTTATATTTATTAATTGATACTGTGGAGTCATTTCAATACAAATTTTGTCATATTAAATAGCGAAAATGGCTGTAAGGTTGTAGCATAACATATCCTCGAATACGATAATAAAGTTGCCCTGTTATGCGTTTACTGCATTCGTGGTATTACGGTCGAGTTTGAAACACGTGTGATAACGTTGCGTGAACAAACAAAATAGTTCAAAAATATGTACAATATTCACCCCTTAAGTATTTTATTTTTCTTATTATCGTAGCATTAAAACGAAACCATTCTCAGAAACGTGAACCATAAATTAATACGAAATATGGTAAATTACTGTAACGATGTGTATTTTATAAACATTATTTTCCTCTTATTTCTACATAAGAATAAAAAATAAAGGAATTAAAATTTAAATGCCAATAATATAATAATATTTATTACTGTGAAATGGACAACGATAAAAAAAAAAAGACAAAACGCCGGGTGATATGTGAACCATGATAAGGTTTTACGTTACTATAAGAATGTAGTAGTTATACAAATCCAAATATGTTAGTTCGATTTAATTACATTTATATAAATTATTAGGCACTACTAGTAAATTATACCGGACTTTATATGTGCGATATTGTCAAGGTCTTCTCTATGCGACAGAAGTTCTTTTTAAACCATAATGAAACTTTTATATTCATGTTACAACAACTTTTTTCCATCAACGTTTTCTTTATTTCTTTTAAAATAATGTATCTTATAACCGTATATTATTATATCAGTTTGAAGACTTTATATAACATGTTAACAGCATGACTCGCCGTTTTTGTGCTCGTACATACCCACTGGACTAATTTTTATAATTTCCTCCAATCCAATACTTTCAAAGAGTTTTAGTAAATAGATTATTGAACTTTTTAAATATATATTGCATACATTATTACTCCCATAAGTTTGATTCTCTTAAATTTTTAAGCAACTTAAAGCATACATAACATATTTTTAATACTAGGTTGAAATAATAAAAAAAAAATTCTTAACATTTTTATGCATTTGGATTTTTATACTACATTAAAAATTTTAGATATTTAAATAAAAACCTGTATTATATTCTTACAAGACGACAATCTTAATTATTTTTACTTTATCAATTTACGTTTAATTATAGGATCAAAATAATGTTTTCATTTAAATTATTTAACAATATATTTTTCTATGAAAATGTATTTTTATACATATGGACACTGTCTGTTACTAAAATACTAAATGTTCTTATGAGTAAGCTTATCGCAAGATCAACAGATATAGTAACATAGATGTACAATATTATAATAAATTTTAGATTTCTAAAAACAAAAAAAAACCTTTCAGATGCTAAATGAGCGCCAATACCTACAAGTATTACAGAAACCGCATTTACTGAAGGGTAATCCAAACGATCCTTCGGTGAAATAAATATTTTATTTGTGATAAAATATAGTATTGCTATAATTGTATCATTGCCAATTTATACACATACGATAATAATATATTTCATGAAATACTGCATAATCATAAATTATTTGAAACGACAAACCGCCTATAACCACAAGAATCCGGTACCGAAACATAAGTATACATAATATTGACATTTTTTAGGAGATTTATCAGGAAAAAATACACTAAACGACATCCGAAAAGGAGAAGGAAATCGGCGTCGTTTTAAAAATGTAGATCTGTATACGGGGCGACGGAAGTTTGTAACATAATTATTATTATGAGCTGCGAGTATATCTCATTGACGCGTTATAATAACTGTATAAGGTACTGCTGGTTATAAGTTGTACGCAAAATTATTTAAATATATTCAGTCGACAGATTTACAATAACGACAATAATCACAGTTGTATTATACTGCAGTTGATGACGCGTGAAAAACACGTTCCCTGCAACCGTCGTCATCGCACAACACATAATAATATTATTATTGTTATGTATTATCATAATATTATAAACGTAGTTGTTAATAGCCACCGACGCTCTAAATTGCCTCGCACATTAAAATGCGTCCAAAAACCAAACACGTTGTACAAATATTTTACGAGCATAAATCGCATTTTCTTACCGCCGTCGCTGCCGCGTAACACACGACGGTCGTGGTAGCTTTTCCGCCGGGCAAGCAGAGACTGCAAATAGTATACGCTTTCGTTTTAACCTGACGGTGACAACAACAATAATATTATATAATAATGCACCGCCTAACCGCACATAAATTAAGTCGAATCGCACACGGTGTGTATACGAATTTGCGGGTTTTTTTTTTCCCCGGGTTATCGTTAGTGCGCCACGCACGCACGCGCGCTCTCGTCACATAAATCATTAACATATGCGTTTATTATAATGTGCGTACCTACTACACGTATGGTATAGGACATCACAGACTTCTCTGTCTGACAACATTATAATATTTACGAGGACAGTGTTTAGTGTTTCAAATATTATTGTACAAACACGCACGGAGATCGATACAACAAATTGTGGCGTCGTGGCGTGTGCGGTGTTTATTTTAATTTATTTTCAAAATAAATATCACTTTCTGCTGCCGACTGCTTCTCCATGACCGTCCAGCCCTGTATGTCGAACAAAACTAAAAACGGTGTCACGTAGGTACATGATATCATCGTATTGCAAACCTTTTTTTTCCCTATCTGATTTCCTGGTGACATCATTTCATAAAGCGTACATTGACAGTTAAATTTTAAACGCAACACTTGTACCAATTAGCGGCGATTTGTTTTATTCATACTATAGTTTTAATTAATGACTAGATAAAAGTCATTATACGTTTGATATGATTTATTTTTTGCACGATGTTTTTATTTTTTACAAAATCATTGCCTACTCAACTTGACTAGTACCCACTAAATCACGAGGATGCACCCAACACATATTATATTATATTATTGTTCTCGAGGGGCGTACAGCATAATTCGACAACACTGAAAATTTCTATTTTATATGCATGTCGATAATGTGCCACTTCGACATCTTATCTGAAAATTCTACCTTGAAATGTATTAATGTCTTCGCCCACGGACTAGGCTAAGTTTTGTGTAGGTTAAAGATATAACTAACGTTTAATTCGTACGATATGTTATTATTTGCAAATTAAATTTTTTTCATTAAAATGTTCAAGCTATTAATAATGTATTCTATACTTTGCAATTTTAATTAAATATTAACATCATACTCGTAGAAAACTATTATCATAAATATAATTTATATAATATTGTGATGTAATCATTAATTTAGTTTTTTTTTCATTCGTTACTCACTATAAGCAGTTTATAAAAATACCTGGATACTGCTCCTTATAACACACCACGCCCAATTAAAGTTTATCTTTACGCCGATGGATAAATGTAGATAAACTGAAAAAAAATTAGAAAAGGAATAAAAGACACTATTCATGTTAGTTATCTCTAATTGGTGACCACCTCTGTGAAACATTAATAACTTTGCCATTATAACGTTGAATGTGTAAGAGGTATCTACTGTTAGTTATTTAGTTTCTTTGTTTACAATTACTTATTTTACTTATTTCTATAACAGTTACATTAATCTACCAATTCTTAGTAAAATATATTATAACACAATAAAATTATAATTAATATTTTTTTTAATATACTGTTATAGAAAATATTATAATATGATATTACATTAATAAATATTTGCATTAGATTGCATTTAAATCTGTTGGATAATGATGAATTATTAGTTATTTAAAAGAGAACGTTGCAGTTATGAAATATAACAACGTAGTGGAACGACCTCGACTGTTTATCATGTATCTAAAAATAACTCAACAGCTATAAAATCGAATAGTTTTAAAGGTAAAGGGTCTTTGAGTGTTTCAAACTACGCGAATACGAACACCTTATACCACCGGTTCGTTCTCGGTGAATGACGGGCCATGCGATGTTCCTCCTCCATTGGACCTGACCTAAGTGGTTGCGTCGTCATACAGCCGCGTTTATGTAGTGTACGTGTGGGATAAGGAAAGTCACAGAAAATACTGCATCAAACCGTATAATCACATTGTTCTGCCGGTTTGGGGTCATAGTTTTAATTGGTTGTTGCGATGGTGTCCCGTTACAATTGGCAAACTCTTACCCTTAAGCCGGGAAAATCAGCATAATATAGTGAAATTAACAGTCAATAACGTTGGAATAAAGCCACGTTCGGCATTTGGTAGACATTTATCGTCATAGCCAATAACCGATATCAATTACGCGGGTGAAAGTTGCACGTCCGTGATATTTGCTTCTAGTACCTCCAATACTGAATGAAATTAATCTGTAATTTACATGTGTTTTAAATCACCATTGTACAATTGTAAAATTGTCAATAGACAAATCTATATGAATATGAAATGTTTTGTATGAAAACTTAACTCGGATAGGTATAATATACATACAAAAAGTGTTAAAGTAGAAATGTAAAAATACTTTTATTTTAATGTTTATAATGTCTACTAACTTACTTAACATAGTTGTCTCTACAATAGTACGGAGAGAGTACTTGTTAACATAAATAAAAATATAATAAACAAAATTACCTTATATAATTCTGTCCATTTGCATAAGATTAATGTAAGTATATTTTATGATACAAAACAAATGTAACTGTTAACAGTAAAGTTAATTAATATTTATGAATGGTTTTAAATTACTAGACCTAATTATTTTTTTCCTCAATAATTTTACTATAAAAACTAATAAAATTATCTTAAATTGTTATCTAAATTTTATTCACTTATCATTTATATAAAATTGTTTTTATTTAAAGGTGACAACAAATAAAAAAATGTATTTTCGTTTTGTATTTTAAACTAAACTAAATATTGTGTGATATAATTAATAAATTAGAATATTATTGTCGGTGAAAAGGCCAACTGTGGTAACCCTCAAAAACTAAATTTTATAGGGGACACTAAAATAGTTATAAATTTGTTCCAAATTAATCTTTTTTTGTTAATCTTACTTATTTTAAAACTTTAAATCATGTAATTTTATGTATGATTTGAATTAAAAGAATTTATATTTTATTCATAATTTAATTATTCACCAAAGTAAAAGTATTAGTGGGTTACATTAAATGACCAGCTATCATAAAGTGAGTTATCAGTATATCAGTGGGTTATGCTAATTGGATAAAATAATTAATATTATCCAAATGACGTAACAATCAATATTGTTTAAATCCATTACATTAAAAAAATATTTCAGTTTATAAAAGCTTTTTTAATAATTATAATAAAAATTTTGAATTTATTTTCTAAGAATATAATTCATTATAAATTATAAATGAAATAATTCATTTTTGAAACAATATAAAAACTCAGCTGATAGCTTGTATAAAATAAAATTTATTTGATTACTTTTTTGTTACAGAGAAAAAATACCTTATACTATTAAATAGTTAAAAAATAAATAAAGAAATAAATATAAATAATAATATTTTTTTCCAAGTAGTAAAAATATTGCATTTTCATTGTTAAATAAACATATTTTAATAACTATAGTTACTTCCTGAGAGTATAATTCAGTATAAATTATAAGTAAAATAACTATACATTTTAAAAGAACATAAAAATTTTAAATAAAAACTGGTATAAAATAAATAAAGTTACCTTTTTAGAATGAGTTTTTTTATATACAAATATATTTGACCTAATCCTGAAGTAGATACTTATCTAAAATTTTTTGCATGAACCAAAATAGTGCTGCTAGTAATTGGTTATTTTTATTCTACCCGGGACATGAATCGCAGAATAATAAAATTGATTGAACATAGAACAATTCGTCCACAATAGTTAAATACTTACTCATAGTAGTACAAATTGCATTAGCACCTCTCTGTCCATTTTTTTCACCCCAAATAAAACAATAACCATTTTTTGTGCCACTCTCATAATACATTGTATTATACATGGCGTATTTTCTTGTATAATAAAATAAAATACATCCCCATGTGGTGTGTTTAAATTTTTTTGCATATTAAAACTTTTACAGATAAATGATTTATCATTTTTTGCTTTTTCTATTCCATTAAATGAATGGCTTTAGAAAATTTAGCATTTTTTTTTATAAGCATGAATTTATAACTTTTTATCATAAGTTAAATTTTTATTATCAAAATTTTTAAATTTTTCACAAACACCACATTTATGCTTTTTAGGAGTAGAGAAACCTACATTAAACCTGTTAGAAAAAATTAATTTTGAACACTTTTTCTGTCACCGTACATAGTTCAGGATTAGATGTCAAACACTCAATCTTATAAGTCCTATATACTGCTAATATATTTTTATGATCTGGTGGTCAATATTTTTTCATGGTACAACCTCTTCAATAATGAGAAGAGATTACTGATAATTTTTTAATAAAGTGTTTATCTTTCAAAACACTTTCATCTTTTGTCTTATTCCATTGCCTTTTTTAACTCTTTTTTCACTTTTAGAAGTGTTTACAATACTATGTTTATCCAAATCTGTGTACCTTAAACAAGTTTGTGAGATGTTCAGCGTTTTTAAAACAAATTGCTGACATACTTTTTTGAATTTTCCATTAATTAGTAAATAATAAAACTTAGTGCAAGACCTTTTGCTTGTATCAGCATCTGTATACTTTCTTTTTACACTTTTTAATAGATGACACTAAAAAATCTTTTTTGCGGGCTATTTAAACCATAGTATGAATCAAATATTTGTTTCCTACTAATTTCACTAATACTACCACATTTTTTTTTTTTTTGACACTTTATGGATAAACATGGATTTAGTTGAACTGGCCTTTTCTCAACTAGATTCCCTTTTCCAGTTTTATAAGGCTTTCCCAATATTCTTAAAGGTGAGTTCAGATTTCGTTGATTGATCCGTTTTTTTGCCCAATACCTATTTTTCCCTATTTTTGATACATCATAAAGCTCACATTAAATTGGCTCGTTTAATTTTTCCTCACTAATTTCTAAAGTAACATTTATAATATTATTCTTATTTTTATCAAAAACAGTACCAATATCACACTTTTCAATTATATTATTTGTAGTATCTATTATTTTCAACAAAGTAAACTTGATTTTCTTCATGGTCTATGTTATATTACTATTTAATAATATGATAATATCCTCATTATTATCGGAACTAATAATATTATTATAATTATTGTTGTCTGGAGGGACAAAATTAATAACAATTACATTGTTATTAATATTAGGTATATTAAACTCAATTTGGTTTTGTAAAATTTCGACTTTTGTACACTAATTAAGACTAGAAAATGTAGAGGATGACAACCAATATATTTCACATAGTTCATACGATCATAATTATCTACATCATTAATAATAATATTATTATCTACTAAATTATTGCTCACTTCAACTACAGTGTTTCTCATTTTTTTACTCTATTACTTTGCATAATGAATAATGGGTATTAACAGTAAAAAGTAAAATATTAATCCAAATAATAGTACTGGTAGATAAAGTAAAATACTTGAATAACATAATACCTAATAAGAAATTTATATTATTATTATAATTACAATTTGTATAATCAAGAATTGATTAAATCATTGATTATAGGTTAGACTAAAATATTATTATATTAAATTCGGTATAATTAGCATCTGAACTAGTACTTCAATATTTAGTGAAATGGCATATAAACTGCTTGGCTATTTTATTAAATAAGATTTCAAAGACGCAAAAAAAATAATCATTTTGATTACTTTTAAAAGCATTGTAAAGTAGGATTCGAGATAATGTATTTTTAATATCGGCTGGTTTCCGGCCATTTAATTGTGACACATTCTCCATATTTTTCACACATGTAGTCTCGCTCAATATAAAGACATATAGTAGTGACGTCACGTTACGATTGATATGCCGACGGATCAAAACAAATTGTTATCGTGGTTTACTCCATTAAAAGTACATAGACGTACAATAATTATTTTTTTAACAAGTTTTATTTATACTCAGATTAATTTCTAAACATTTTAACTATGAAAAACGTATTATTCACAAGTTTTTATATAATATTTATAAGCAAATCCCACGTAGTGTACGATTTTTTCGTCATATAATTGATAAATCAAAATTGTGCCATATTTACTGCCATCAAAATTACACAATTAAAGTATCATCAATAATTAGCTTTATAATTTTATCATAAATTTATATGCTTATAAAAAAAATTGTGCTTATGTATTTTTAATATTTTTGATCTGCTAATATAACAACGTATGAAGAAACTTGTATTCGATCTTCAAGCATTATAATCCAACAAATTTTTTTTTATTGTTATTTTTAAACAAAAAATTAAAAAAACCGACAACTTCTTAGGAAATCTTGTGTTGAATCTTCAAATTTTAGAGGTAAAAAGAATATCTTTATGAATTTTCCAATTAAAAAAAAAAAAATTAAATCTCATTTTTTTTACGTATTTTGTCAAAATTTTAAATTTAGACGCTTATAAAAAACTATTATAGACTTACACTCAACTATTTTTTTTTTAATTTTCTCTTATAACAAGTTATAAAAAACATTGTATTATATTTTCATGTGTTTTGAACTAATGAAAAAAATTGTCATCAATAATAATAAAAAAAAAAACCTCAACATTTATTATGTCTATAAATAGCTCAAAAAGACTCAAAAAAATATTGAAAAATTGTTTGTGTATAGAAAATGGGTATATAAACATTTGGTGAAAATTGCATGCATCTAGAGTAATTTTTTTTTTTTTGATTTACGCCAAAAAAAAAAAAAACAATTTTCTCAAAAACCAGTGTTGCTTAAAAATTCCTATTTTTCTATACTTATAGTTTTGTTTTTCTCGATGCTTTTCAAAACTATTGAGAATTTTCGAAAATAACTTTCCTAAATTACCGACTAGATTCACTTTCCTACCAGAAAAGATACTGATGAAAAAAATCAAAGCATTATTTCTACAACTTATCGTGTTATACAGAATAAAAAACATGATTGTAAAAATCAATACATTTGTCGATCCGCTCAGAATCTAACCTAACGGGATTAAAAAGACATACTGAGAAAAGGTATTATTCCACATAAATTTTATTGTTGGTCGGATTGAAAAAGATCTTTTACTATCCTAAATCGTCCATTGTTTTTAAAAAAGATAAGAAAATTAGATGTAGAAAATGCAGTTAACAAATATAGATCAAATAAATGCAAGTTTTATGATTTTAATTTATTTTATACATTTTTGATACAAATTGGAAACTTTTACAATAATTTATTGTTAATTATAGATAGTAATATTTCTGAGGAGATCTGTATTAATAATCAAAATAATACAATTGGTTCAAAGCAAAAATAATGTATGATGCATATTACAAAAACGAGTAATATTATTGTGCGAGTCAATTTAAAAAAAAATTAAAAAGCACAAGATCCAAAAAGTAGTAATCCAAAAGCATGTATAGACCTCAACAAAGAATGGTATAAGTGTAATTTTGTTTAATTAATAAGCACTTATATATAACTTGAAGAGAGAAATATATTTATAACTTTAATGAAAATAAAATTGAACGATTCATTCAGAAGATTAAGAAATATATTTGGGATATCTGAAAGTTTAGTCTGCAGACTATTTCATAACACTTTATTTAAACTTTCTGTTTTTTAAGTAATTTATATACTGGCCTAAAGAAAAATTAATAAATGACTTTTACCTATTCCTTTTTGTTATCGTTATTCATCTGTTCAATCTGTTATAGACTGTTTGGAAATAGAAATATCAAAACCATCTGATCCTATTCAACAAGCACTAACATCGTCAGATTTTAAAAAAAATGTATTACATTAAAATATCGTATATCTTCAACTCCAGATGGATTTATTAATTTTATATCAGTAGGCTTTAATGGTAGATGTACTGATGTATTAATAATAGAAAAAAGTAATTTTTTATATCTTGTTCTTCAAAATATATCTGTAATGGCAGACCGTGGGTTTAAATGTATTGACGTATTGTTAAAAAATTAATTTAATCGAAACCAATATATTGATAATATTTTGTCATTAGTCAAGCTAATCGAAATTATAAAATTTCAATCGATAAATATTATATATATATAGTATCTATCAGTAGTATTTTATGTGTTAGTTGTGTCAGCACATGAACAGTAAGTACTACTATATAATGGAATTTAAAATAACTATTTCAAGTAAAAAAAAACTTTTTTTAGTTTTTCATTATTTTAAATATCATGTGAGTAGAAATTTTGTTTCTGGAGACATAAGTTGGCGTTGTGTAAAAAAAACTTGAAGTGCATATGTCAAAACTAATAATTTAAAAACGAAATTAACCGAAATTAAAAACAGTTATAGCCATAATCCGTAAATTAAAGAAAGTTTAATCTTACTGGACGTTCAAGGTAGGTGTAAAAGAAAAGCGCGCGAAGATTTAACTTTACGACCGAATAAACTAATACGTACAAAGCTTTCTATGTGCAGTACTGCTAAGCATTCTGATATTCATATCAGGAAATCCATATACCACCAACTTCAAAAAATATTACCCCCAGTTTCTAAATCACTCAACAAGGCAATTGAACAAATTTCTAATTCAGTAATTTTAAAAAATAAAAACGAAGAGTTTAAATTTATTGATCGTGTAAATGGCATTATATTGACAACGCGAAAATTTAATTTAAAATTGTTGTACAATTATAATACACATATATTTGATGATGATACATTTATATATAGACTTTCTTATTTTTATCAAATGTATGGTTTACATAGTTACAAAAATAGATTTTATGTACCTCTAATTATTGCATTTTTGCCTTCAAAATCATTTGATTGCTACATAGCGATATGAAATTTTATTCGTAAATTATGTATGAATGAAATACAACAACCGTTTAATCCAATATCAATCCATCTAGATTTTGAAATTACCACTCACCAAGCGTTCAAAAATGTATTTAACAATAGAGTACCATAAAGCCTGTAGATTTCACTTGAGCCAATCTTGGAATCGGAAGATAAATTCTATTCCAGATTAAAAAAGTTTTATAAAGATCAGTCTTCCAATATAGCCAAATGGTTAACAATGCTCTTCGGATTACCATTTTTACCATCAAACAAAGTTGAAGATGCTTTTTTCGATATTCAAAATCTAACGCCCGACTTTAATTTATGTTTATCAGAATTTTTAGTCTATATATTATACAATCATATTTTTATTGGGTGTACATTTCCACCATCAGTTTGGACTGAATCTCCTTCTGAAGCACCACGAGCTACAAATTGTGCCAAGTCATTCCACAAACATTTTAATTCACAATTGTATTCACATTATCCTCCAATCACTAATGTTATTGAAAATTTAAAATTAATTCAAGTAGAAACCTAATTAAAAATAAAGGAAGTAATTAAAAGTACAGAGAAACCTAGACAGAATTAAGAGAAGGTTATGTTAGACTTTTCATGTACAACTTAGACCGAATATGAGATAAAAGGTTTAAGCAGAGTACGATATTTAAAAAAAAATGCTTATAAATTTAGAGGAATTGATATATATATATAATGAAATATTTATTATATTGTTTTTTTTATTATTATTATTATTATTATTATTATAATTGTGTAAAAATAAAACAACAATATTTATTTATAATAATTGCATGTATACTTAAGGCATATGTTATATTTACCAACATTTATTTTTTTTAATATTATATTTTATACCATTTTGTGTGAGATAAATTTTGACTATATGGTAAATAAAAATGAGTATGAATTAATTCAGTGTTGTTCAATTAAAAAAACCCGGATTTAATGTAAGTTATTGTTATATTGACTAATTTTCGACAAAATTACAACATTTAAACTATATAGTATTTAAACAATTATTATTGAAATAATTATTACTAAAGGTAAATTAAAGTATGTATCCAGATATAGATAATCCATTTTATGAATCACAATGGCAATGTTGTTTACGAAATAGGTGCATGTGAGCTATAAATTGACAGTTAGTATATTATCATTCGGGAGCATCTGTCCACATCCCTCCGGAAGCAAATGGGCTACTCTGGAACGTAATGTGCTACGCCCATTCAAATTTCAAATCAATGTAATCCATGTTAATTTTTACAATAAATTATTATATTACAATCTAAAATGTTCTTAATATTTAATTTAACCTGTAATCTTTATTGCCTAGTATAATTTTTGAAAAAATATTTTTTTTTTACTTTATTAATTTTATAGTTATTGAGAGTTGTTTTTTTTTTTGTTATGTTATATTATGTAATTAATCAGCTGCAATTATGGACACAATTATAACATACATCATTAAAATAAATACATTTAAGGAAACTGATTAAATATAATAGACAATAATCACCACATTAATCACTTCACGCCGAGGATTGGGACATGCCACAATCACTCTTTGATGTTAACCAAATGCGGGATCTCACAATCATCGTCTATTTAAGCCCAAAACACACACACACAACGGCGCTCAGTCGCTCTCTCCATAAGTACACTGTCACTATACCTTTTTTTTTTTTTAATATTTTTTGTGTTCTTTTAATAAAAATAAAACTTAATTTATAACACGACATCGTTAACAAGTTTTTGATATATCTTTTCTACCTACACATCCCTATTCCAAAAAAAAAAAACAAATCAACTTCGTTGGAGACTTACGGATTCTGTGAAAGGTAAAGAACATATTTTATTATCCGAATATATATAATATGTATATTAGCATATATATATATTATATATATGCTAAGAAAAACTCTCGTACTCACCCCCCGATAATATACCACATTAAGTGAGTTATTTCATGTAATGATCTAAGGACGTTAAATTTGATATTTTATTCAATTAAACCTCATACAAATATATTGATCATCCCAATTCAAAGGTTTAATAATTATCTTACATTCTTAAGTCACTACATTATATACACCCTTTTACCTCTATTTATTTACCTTTATCATTCTACCTTATTTTTAACTCATTATACAGCCCCACCAAAAAAATAAAAAAAATCCTGGATTCGCCACTGAATTTATATGCAGTAAAATAATATTATAATCGTATAAAAGCGACATCTTTGCTAGGCTTGGGTTGCATTGCCGTGTAAACAGCCCTTCGTCACGTCGCCGCGGCAGCATTCCGTTGTAATGCGGAATGACGTCACGGAATAAACACGCCTACTTATTCCATACTACAGCCACCCACGACATTTCGAAGGCCATCTCCGTAAAAATCTAAAAAAAAAAAAATATTCTTTATATTTTTTTACGTGGATTTATAAAAGAGAAAAAAAAATGTTCAGTTACTAATTTATTAATTTGCAAATGTGATTATTAAAATGATACTGCGGTAACTCTTGTCCCACAGCAGCGTTCAACATTTTAGTATCACTAAACCATGGACAGTTAAAACATGGGTATCATAAAGATAACAATACAATGTATGATAAACCCAGTGTGGCAACATTAAATTAACAATAATAAAGCTATTAATTATTCTATTAATTGTATTATAACGACAAACAGGTTTTCATATTTGGCTGGCAAAAATGTGATATTTGGTTTAAATACGGAGGGTTACGTTGAGGCTTACATTACTTGACTGGAAAAAATGTAAATTTTTCCGATTCTGGTGGGATAGGTTACGTCAATTTAGTTGAAGAAAAATTGAATTTTGTACCAGAAATACTCAATTGTGAGTTACATTCCTTGGCCAGAATGTGTATTTATGCATCAGAAATATTATACAATTATAACCCCACTTTTGAAGAAAAGAGGGTTAAATCAGTTGACCTTCACACCGACGTTGTGTTAATAATTATCTATATTTGTTTATATTATAGAATTTAAATATGATGTGCAAACTTGTGAATTTTAAAATTTGTTCAACATAATTGTGTATAGTACTATCTACCTCAGCACTATATTCTGATTTAAACTACATAATAAAGAAAAAGGAATTTTTTTTTTTTAATTTAATTTTCTCTAGTCAGAAAATTGTATTCTTGCTATATAAGAAAATTAAATAAACAAAATAAAATTGAAGAAACTTTATTCGGTGCAAAAACTTTTGACACAATCGTGACAATTTCTCAGCGTTTGCTCATTTAATATTCGTTACTTTTAACACTGAATACTCAATAATATGTGTTAATTTTTTTTTTATATATATATATAAGATACATATTCTGTTTAAATCACAACAATTTATAATTAAAAAAAAAAATTGTATGTGAACATTTTGTAAACAGACATTCAAAAAACAAAATGTTTATTTCATTTTATTAAATTAAAATAAAAAAAAAATGTTACAAATCAATTAACATTTTCTATCTTTTATTGAAATATAGCAAATAGTTTTAGGAATCAACATATTACATTTAAAGTGTGTAATATGCGTTATATTCGTATTCGTCCGTCATATCATGTTTCCTTTGTAAACTAAATAATACAATTGTTGATTATAATAACAATATTAATTATGAAATTCGACGAATTCTATCCTCAACTTGAAATGTTCAATATTTGATGTAATCATACTAATCAGTACTTTAAATATATAAATTTAGTATTAACGCAATTTAAATTAATTCATTTTGTTTGTACTCTAATAAATAATAATACATTTTTGGAAGAATTGTAAAAAAATCTTATACTGTTTGGACTTTGGATTTTCTCATTTACCGGTGGTCATCAATGGGTAGTACCTATATTATATCTCCAACTTCATTATGTATTGCATTAGTTTACATAATAATATTATATGTAGCAATACATAATATGCAATGTGACAAAGTAGTATTACAGTTATTGACCGAATTCGGTATTTAAGACTTGTAATGAATTACATATTATTATAGAAGCTATATGCAGAAACTCGCAAAGTGTGCATTTTCATACTTGTTTATGTTTACTGTTTAGTGTAATAGTGTTACATTATTAATAATGTCTACATGGATAATTATTACACACACATTTTATGTGTTTTGTGTACTGGAGACTTTGGTAATTATTGTAGTTTATGCTTGTAAATTAACAAAAGTACTATGTAGCTTTGTAGTCCACGCTTATTATTATCAAACTTTGTATGATTTCAACGTAAGATGTAAAATATATTTAGGTCACCACGCTCACAACGAACTTAATAATATTTTACCGTTGGAATTTAACACCGCGTTCTATACTGTGTGACACAGTGCTCGTAATGCAATAATAAATAAATAAAAACATAATAATTATTTTTCTTTCGATATAATTTTTAATTGTGTACGTTTACAAAAGAGAAATTTGAAAAATAAAATACATCAAAATACCTAAATAAGTTATTAAATTAGAAATATTCAATTTTATTCATATCAACTAATCAGTTTTACACGTTATTTGATTTATATTCTAGTATACAGTTCATCAAGAAACATTCTAAACATAGGTATACGTATTAATTTTATTAAAATATTATATAATATTTATATATTTTTTTTTTATTATTTAATAAATTATGAAAATATGTTTTGACGGTAAACAAATATCATGACGTTTTAAAATTGAACGAAACTGACTAATGTGCACACGAAAAAATTAAAAAGCGAACAATTATATTTTGATTAACTATTTTGCATGGATAGATAAGACTATTTATTCCAATGTTTTAAGTATTGTTACGCGTTTTAGAGTACATTGTATTTTAACGTTATATAGTATCGAAAAATATACTTCGGGCAATATTACAATAGCAATCTGTTCGAAAGCGTATTCAGCATACGCGGTATGCCCTATACATAAAATAATAAATCTAATGCTATGAATAGTCAAATCCACGAAAATTTTATCAGAATTTGTTTGTCCCACTGCTGTACCTACGTATGTGTCTCGTGTATAATATATAATACTATAATTTTTATCAGTTATTGATTTATTGTACATTTAGATATGTTTCTCTACAATATTTACGCATACTTACCTATTTGTGCGTATATTACCGAGTCACGGGCCCGAGTTCACCGAGAAATCCAATCGGCATATTGTTGTGAGTGTAGTGGTTGGGAGATGATCTCCCGCGGGTTTTGTCCTTCAGGAGTTGAATACAAATATATATATATATATATATATATATATATATATATATATATATATATTATGTGTGTGTATATATTATAATAATATGTAGGTATATTCGGTCTCATCGTGACACTATGTCTGGTAACAGTGGTACAAGCAGTATTAGGTATAACCTATTTATTTATACATATATACTTACCTACTGTAATTATAAACTTTGTAACCAACGCAAATGCATTCTGCTTGATTTATGTGTTAAAGTTTTGTGACAAGTCTTGGGATTTGAACGCACTGCCCTCTTATCTGTTTTGATATTTTTCATTACTGCATATCGTCCGATATCCAATACACTTATTTTACTCTATGATGAATAATGAAGGGTGCATACAGCTATGGGAGTTATTGGCATCGGTATTTACTGTTTAAATTTAATATATTATAATATCGAAGTTTCAAACCGTATAGCTTGAAATATTTTTTAATCGTATATAATACGATCTTATTTGTATTGTATTCAATCCATCTGACCAACACCTAACGTCATATTGTATAAGAGTTTGCAAGTAATTCTCTAACATAAACTTATATTATGACATGATTTATCATATCAACTATGAAAACTCATTATTTTGACAAGTATTAGTGTTAGTTAATTTTGTTCAAATATATGTATTATCTGAAAATTTAAATTGCATATTGTTTAATTATTGTGAAACTATTTTCAAAGTATGATATTTAAATGGTAACTTATATTTGTTTAATATTTATCTTCATTATTCAAATTTCGAATTAAAATGCAAATCAATTTGAGCAATCTAAAAATATCAAATATTAATATATTATATTATAATCTCAATTGACAAGTATATTGTTTGATTACGATATAGTGTCAGGGATGTTTTGTTATAAACTTATAACAATAATATATTGTTAGTGTTTAGTGAGCATTCACGTAAGGTATCCCGAAAAATAAGTTTAAAAAATCAAAATGGAATAAAAACAAATAAATCAATGGCTATATTTACCCATTTTAATGATGATCATTTAGTGAGATTCAGTGCTATATTTTCAATTATTATTATGTTTAGTCTTTTTAATATTTATATCGTAATAATATATATTTTTTTGATATCATGGTTATAATTTTACTTAATATTAGATATTGTCAATTTTAAATATTTTTATATATATTATATAAAATAGTAATAATTCCAATTCTATTATTTTTTTATAACTAGCGCCTTAGTCTTATTATATTGGATAATGTGTATAATTTTATATGATACGAATGAGATATGTAATTTTTACACCTTAGCGTTTATGCCATATTATAGTTTAAGTAAAACCAATATCATCGAGGCCATTGTATTGCTTGAAGACTTAAGCTACTATAATAATAGTATTTATTTATTTAAAAATATATAACTAATAAAAATGTATATAGTGTGAAGTATTTATAAGTTTTTTTTTTTTTTTTTTTTTTAAATAAAACAAAAATTGTTTACAAGACGCCCTTGAAAAGTTAAAAATATTTGCCTTTTGATAAAATAACAATGTTACTCGGTTATTGCAAGAAATTAATTTAATTACAATAGCTATTATAATATTTTTGTATGGAATAATAAGCGAAAATTGCATTTATAAATTTAAATACAAGAAGAGACTTTGCTTTGAAACATCAAACTATTCTTAAAGTTCCTATTTTATTTTCTGACGGTTTTAACTTTAGTAATATTCTAATGTATATTTTGTCTTTAGCTTGTTTTTATAGGATTCTGTGTAAAATAAACAATCCACGAATTGTACAGTTTTAAATTAATGACTTGAACTCCGTGAGAACATTGTAGCAGTCAAAAGAATAATATTAAACATTCTATTTTAAACACTGTTAATGATTGAAATCTTTAAAACCCGTTAACGGCGCATACTGAAATATAGTAATTAATTCAAATACAATTTGACATTTTACGTGTTTTGAATTTTTTATATTATAAAAAATCATGCGATCAATTGGAAACTGATGGGTAATATTATTTTTAAAAATTTCATAATTTTAATTTTATAATTTAGTTTTTACTTTTTTATTAATAATCTTCCAACGTATAATTCTGCAATATATATATTTTTTGCATCATTAATGATAGTAGTGTATAAAATTAGTGATTAAATATAGAGAATTTAGTTGACATGATAAGGATGTATGGGGTCCAAATCCAATCAGATTATTAGAACTATGATATTGCAATCAAATGTCTCACATAGATGTTTTTGTGAATAATCAGTTTATTATTTTAACAATGTTTTTTTAAGTGGATTAATAAAGATGATTTGTGACGTTCTAATAATTGTTCTTTATATTTCGTTCAAAAAAATAGACCACTTATTTTACCACTCGTATTATATTGTTATAATACACAACAAAAACCGTCATCTGGTATTGAAAACTCACTTATGCTTTACACTTTCAAAAATATTCAGCATAATATTATAGACAGTACAATACGCTTGACTTCATTGAAAATAGCTTTATATTATTATATTATATTTCTAAACTTTTGAAGAATCGTCTTCATCGGAAATTATCCCATACAAACTACGTATTTTTCATTGAAATTTTCGGGTTGTTACGTTGGTGGTGATGCTGTCGTTAACTATTTTATTTGAAAGTTTTAAAATCCTACACTTTTATATTTGATACAAAACTTAAAAAAAATTTTTTATTTTGTTTATTTATATAACGTATACGTAATGTGTTCTATTCTTTATACAAATACGTACCTACAATCACTCTGTTACACACCCTCGTCTGGTGACCGATTGACGTCTGCAATACCGATTCATTACAGTTGCTAATTGTGACGAGCGAGTGTAAAATGCACGAAAACAGCAATTCAATTAACACGGTATTATTACAGCTGAACAAACTGTAAATTGGATCCGTACTCCACCGTTACCACCACCACTGACGTCCGGAAACACGACGTCTATTCGGACCAGGAACACTGCTGCTGTGGTTTTAACACAGTCGATGGCACCGATGCACATAAACTATGAGTGATGCTACCGTCTGGATTGGGAACGCCACAGAAAACACTATCCGAAATAATTTGATATTTGTGTACAATACACACGTACGATATTATAGGTCAAAACGACACTTACGATTTACGCGGGTCCGTATCACTCGGCACGGCGCTATCTGTGCTCGACGCTGTTTCACTACGTGTGTGTGGACCACGTGTTGGATGCCGTCCAACGAATTAGTTACCGAATTATTTCGATCGTAATTGTATTTATTGTAAAACAGATTTTGTCGGTGTATAATTTAATCACAAGACGTTTCTTGGTATTATAAATGCAGTTGTATGAATATCCTTACATTACAATAATATTATGCATAGCCAGGTGTCACTCCGACACTGATTCTACAGAAAGTCCCGATGCGATTTATTGAGATTAATCCTTGCATAATATACATAGGTAAATGGTGATCGTCTAATCGCTCCAAACTACAAATGATTATAAATAAAGCTGGGATTTCGATGTACTTTGTATTAATTTCCGAAGCTACGCGATGTACATTTTATGGCATATAATTTTCGTGTATTTTTGAATCAGAATAAAAAGTTAATATTTTGCATTTTTTTTATAATTTTAAATGTTAAGATTATTTTTTTTGCATTTTTTTAGGTCATTTTAGGTTTTTGGGAATTTTTGAAGTTTATTATATAAATTTAACAAACTTTAGAGTAGGCTCTCGTATTAAATCATTTAAAAAATTTTTAAACTGTATAGAAATAATTGTTTTTTCAGATTTAAAAAGTATGAAATGATTAGTTATGTCTGTAAAATTATTTTACAGTCCAATAAAAGTTATTTAATAATTTATCAATTATAATTTACCCTATAACTATTAAGAATAAAATTCGGAAAGTGGATTCCGCTCTGCTGTACAGTATGTGCGAGTGGATCATGGATCACTTTTATGAATGTATTAAATTTGAATTCAATGATATAAATCAATGTATAAGAAAAACGATTCTGAGCGAAGACAGTCTGTCAGCCTACATAACTGAGTGTATTCTATGATATCATTGCTATTAAAATAATTCAATCTATTATTAATAATAGAGTAGGTCGAATTAATTTTTGCAGAAAACATTGCATTTGAAAATATCATTGAGTGTATAAGAAATCATAATATACTTTAAATGTTTCAAGCACCCACAAAAATTGTTTTTAAATTACAACGAAATAACTAATAATGTCATTCTTCTTTTAAATATCTAATTTCATCCAAATAATATGTAAACATTTGAGATTTTGATGAATTTGGCTAAAATTTGAACTTTAATGCTTATAAAAAAGATATTTGTATTTTAAATATTTTTAAAACCGTATTTAGAACAACTTACGAAAAACTTTGTTTTAAATTTTCAATGTTTAGTTATAAAAATAGAGCATTTCGTATATTTTTAACTACAAAATTATTTGAATATGTTCGATATTTCGATGTGCAAATTTGAACTTAAAATGTCTATAAAATCTTGGAGTGTCCGTGGACAAATTGGGGTGGAGCAATGGGTAGCAAGTCAATCAAATTGTCATATATTTAGCGAACTATATATATTTTTATTATCATAACAATTTAAAATAGAGTATAATTTTTAAAGTATAATTTATGACTAATTCATCACAGCATTTTCATAGCCGAGAAAAATATATTTTACTTTCTAGATTGAGATAAAACGTATTTTTTTTTTTTTTGCGCGCTTCGTCGCATAGTCGTTTTGTTGTTCACTACATTGTACGTGAGAGCATAAATTAAACAAACATATACACGCACATGCTTAAAAAATCTACAATACATGTTCATAAAATGTGTAAATGAGTAATTAATTAATGACAACATTTAGAAATGCCAAACTTAATTCATACACCCTTGAGATAATTATAATTATATATATCATATTATATATTAAGTTTCATGACGATTGATCCAATAGTTTAGGAGAAGATAGCAATAATAAATTGCACGAGCTAAAGGATAAAAGAGCTACATTTTGCTCCGTCTAATAAACTAATTACGAAAAACTTTGTTTTAAATTTTTAACTACAAAACAATTTACAAATATTCAATGATAAATTTCGGTCAAAATTTGAAGTTTAAATGATTATAAAAAAAATTGTGCATATATATTTTTATTATTATTGATCTGCTATTTTAACAACTTATGAGGAAACTTGCAATAAATTTTCAAGAAATTTGACTCTATGAAATTTTTTTATTGATATTTAAAGAAAACAAATTTGAAAAAACTAAAAATTTCTTAGGCCTACAATTAACTCAGAAATTGTTAAAATATTTTGAAAGTTGTATGGTGTATAGAAAACGCTTATTTAAACATCCGGTAAAAATTTCATGTAATTACGGTCATTATTTCTTTTGTTGCATTAAAAATTAAAAATAAATTTTGTTAAAATTTTCTTTGCGAAAAAATTCTAGTTTTTCTTTAATTTTTTTTTTTTGTTCTTTTTTTTTGCGTTTAAAAACTATTTGGAATTTTTTATTTTTGACCCCACAAAGTACCAATTAAATTCACTTTCCTATCAGAAAACATGTTGATGAAAAAAATATTAACACTTTTACTGCACTAAAACGTGATGACAGATGCAAAAAAAACACACACAACATTGTAAAATCAATATATTCATCGCTCCACTCAGAATCTAAAAAAATATTTTAGTGCATTATTTATAATTTTTGGACACAAAAGCCTTTTTAGATCATATAGGTCGCAGCCCTAATTATAAATAAGGAAAGTTGGTTGGATATAATTTTTTTGTACTGATCTTTTCTAGAAAAAAATCTGTTTTAGAATATTATTAAATTAAATATACTGTTTGCCATTTAAAGAAAGAAAACAATTTAAAAATGTTTTATCTTTATGAACATTGGTGGTTTTATTTTAAGTATATTGTTATTATTAAAATAAGAATAAGTTTCGGCCAAGGTTAATACTCCCTGAAATTTCTGAAATTTTCGAGGAAAGGAATATCTCTGGGAATTCCTAGATGATCACGGGGACGGGATCATTTCTGGGAATGCATAAACATTAAAATGTATATTTTTATAAGAAATTTTTTTCTTTATCATACGTTAATATTACTTTTAAGTAAAATAATAAAATAATATTTATTGAAATCTAGATATGGGCCATGCTTATAAACAAATATAAGTCATTACATCAAGTATATGTGAATCATTCCAATATTATCGATGAACTGAGTTGGTCTCGCATACACTTATACGTATTTGTTTGATAGACATTAATTACAATAGTTTGTCACTATACCATAAAATAACTGCAATTCTATAATACAATCATTATTATCGCCGTGATAATAATGGTATATTCGCCAATATTATTGCCGTTATAAAAAACATAATGTTTCATGTGGATGTCATAATTTACCATTTATCAATCATTGACTAAACATTTTTCTTTCGTTTAACTTTATATTTTATATTGTTTTAATAGTTTACAATTAACATACATTATAAAATCATCCATTATTAGTTGTCACAGTAGAATTGTTTTTTTATTGTTATAATATTACATACTATATAGTTAAAGATTAAACTATTAAAAGGAAATTACAACTTTTTTCACTTTTAAAATTTATAGTATTTATACTTTGAACAAAAATTTAAATATTTAGTTAGTATAAGCTATTATATAACGTGTGATGATTAATAAATATAAATATATTAACATGATTCTAAATATGTATTTTTGTAAAATTATATATAAATATTTTTTATGATTTGGTTGACATTATAAATCACGAATTCTATAACGTTAAATATATTTTATTTTTTAAATTTGCTGACTTGATATTAACCATTGCCGTTTAAGTTAAAATTAGTATTGATTTATAATAATTACTACAGTATTTTTTGTTGTTATTTGCTTTAAATTTTATTTTTAGTTTTCTAAAATTATTAACATATAAAATTACTTCAGTTACTCAGCTCATCGTCCAATAATTAAAATTATTATTATTTTTGAGCTTCTATGAACGTTTAATATACGCAAAATAATATGCAATTTTTATTATATTTAATCCTTATTTGTTTTTTTACGTGAAAAACATGTTTTAAGTATAGGTATTAGTATTTTTTACTCACATGTACAAATACTATATACACCGAAACATATACAATATTCTGGCTAGTAATATATTAAAAAATATATATTCATAACACTCGATCATTTTTTATTTTGAAAATCTGTAGTATCAACTATCAACATTCATTGTTGCAATACCTTAGGTTACTATTAAAATCGATAAAATTTTTTTTTTTCAATATTTTTTGTTATATTTTAACTTACTTAATATACTAAATGCGATAAATACTACTTTTTATTTATTTTTCCCATTCCAAGTATGCATTATATTATACAATGTTTTCCGTAGTGTTATTCTATGTGAATAATAATAACAATACTATTATTGACTGTTATTGTAGTTATTCAGATATAATATTGTACGTTTGAATACTATAAACCATTCAAGTATTATAAATTGTTTCTTAATGTTTTCAATATATAATAACATGAATTTTAAACGCTTAACAAAAAATATGGCAAAACGTCTAAGATAATGTTATATAATGTATAATATAACTAAGAAAATAATTTATTTAATTATATACTAATGAATTTCTGATACGAGGTAAGTAAAATAATAACAAAAACAACATCGAATTATTATAAACTTATTGAGTACCTATCTATTAAACTTGATAAATTATCGTATAAGAAATTTATAGCTGAAAAATTAAATCCAACCGCCCGACACCAAACGTGATTGTTATCGTTATAAGTTTATCGGCTATACATATGTTTATAAAACTTACACACCATATTGTTTTTAAAAACACCGGTTAATTTTAATTCAAGGGAGACACACATTCACACATTATATACGATATAATAATATATTATAAAAATATGTGCGTGTGTGAGGTGAACACTATAAAGTATATATAGCCAAAGCTTCGGTACGTATAAAACATTTTCTAGTGCTTAACACCAAGTAGTTTGGTCCGTATGGAACTCATAAAACCAAGAACTAGCTGGATTTGAAATAATAAATAATAAAATACAATTTTCTTTAGTTTACACGCACACACAGAGTAAAGGTACGCGCACTCGTCTGCAACACTACATCTACAGCTGCTGCTATTACTGTCTACTAATACTGTTACACCGTATAGACATTTCAGTGTCATAAACTCAAATAATTTTTCGTTGTGTCACAACTAACAATATAATATCGTCATATTGACCAGAGATTGT
The DNA here is from genome assembly GCA_014851325.1 of Pentalonia nigronervosa. Taxonomy (NCBI): domain Eukaryota; kingdom Metazoa; phylum Arthropoda; class Insecta; order Hemiptera; family Aphididae; genus Pentalonia; species Pentalonia nigronervosa. The sequence goes on from JACXSJ010000252.1 coordinate 107,526, forward strand.
TTTCTAAGACGACTATTTGTACACTACTGATGTGCCGCGAATTACTGATTAAATTTAATATTAAGCATTATCGCGAGATTAAATTATTTAAACGTCTTACCTTCATAACATATTAAGTGTTGTTATTATAGCATTCATCATTTACATTTTGAAATGTAAGGTTTCCCATCTAAAAAAGCAGTGTCTGTTATTCGTTTGCCAGCAAGGTGTATAGGCAATTTTGTTACATCGGGAAGTTGACTCCGAAATTATACATACAGTAACTCGGCGCTACTATCAATAAACGGATTCGTTGTAGAAATATTAATTTATTATGACTATAATAAACTGTTTGTAGTGTTATAAAATAAAGAGACACCAATTTAAAGACTGTTTTAGTGTGTAGGTACATTACAGTTAATAGTTATTGAAGACATTTATTTGGTAACAAAAGGTAAAAAGCATAGTTTGTTTAAAAAACTATCATCTTAATGATATTGTAAAGTGATAAATATTACCATGCCTCACCAAATAAAGCTAATAAAACTACCAGTAACTTTACCGACTTTTATCCAGTCATCACAGACAAAAGCATTGTTAATTTTTATTTAGTGTTATGATATAAGTAAAATCTAGTGTTAAATAAGTAAATAATTGTTAGCCCTATTACACGGTGATGGAAAAAATTTTGTTTTTCATAATATTTTGTGGATTCAGAAATAAAATTTAATAAAATTACATCGTTACACCTCACTCGTCCTTCTTTTAAAATACACAACAGTCTACAAATGTGCAATCATGGGTTTATTACATTCCAAACATTCTGCGTAGGTACAAACAGTAATCTTAACAAATTAAAATCAACTCGTAGTTTAATTTACAGATTTTAAAGGAAAATAAATAATATCGTGTACGAAACTGTGAACAAAAAATACGTGTTGTGTACCAACCAAAAGTAATAATTATTTGAAATCAAGGTTTTAGCAAGCAAATTAGCATTTCTAAAAATCCGTGTATTATGATGCTTTAATCATATTCAGACGACGAAATTTTACAACCAGCTACACATGGTTTTACTCTAAAACTTTATATATAAATTATAAATTGTTCATGTTTTGAACGTACAATGAAGATTTTATATAAACCACATGTAAAATAAATTACCGTGACGTTCGACGTTAGTTGTTGAGTATAAATGTTTTTTTTTTTCAGTAATCTAAATATATGAGTACCTTTAACCATTTTTCCCCGTCTTTTTATTAGATTTGTATACAATTGATATTCAAAATAAGCATCATAAATCTTAAAGATGATCACAGTATAATACTAATACGATCGATTGAGGCATTTTTTCATTGAAGCTATTACAGTATTTTGTGTGATTCTCGCAGTGGCCATTCTCAGTTCATATATTGTACAGTTTTCAATTATCTTGATTATCGCCAATATTATAGTTCAGGATAACTACGATCGAAAAAATTATTTCAGTCGGAGCTTTGTTAAAACCACGTTTTCTGAGATTTCTTTATTAATTTTTTTTTTTTTTTTTAATGACAAGTGGTAGTTTGTAAAAATGGTTTTACCTAAGAAAAATGTTAATCAGAAAAATATAAAAAAAAAAATTATTGTAAAATCCATACATTCATCCATTCTTTTCTAAATCATTTATATAATAATATTATTAGTCATTATACTTTATAATCAGTTTAATTGTTGTTGTTTACGACTTGTATTATGTCCATGATGTATGGAGTTTTATAATTGCACATTTCTATGCCTTTTAATACAATTAAACATATATATATATTTTTTTTTTATTTGAAATTGAAAGGCTTCAACATCGAATGTTATTAGGTTATTTGAAATATTATAAACATTAAATTCACGTTATGCATTACTTATTTGCGTTTCTACTACACAAAATTAAATTATTTTTTGTTTATTTATATATTTTTCATAAATACACTTTTCACAATCGTTATGCGTTTTATTAATATTATTCGAGTATTTGTAATAATAAATCATAAATGTATTGTAATAGAAATGTATGTCTGCTATGCTCTAGATAAGTTTAGGCGAAAATGAAAAATAAGTCTATAGAAACACGCCGAATTAAACTCATTTAAGTATAAATTCCCAGTACACGAATTATATTTTTAAAAAACACCAATAATATTATTATTTTGCTTAATAATTTTAACTCGTATTAGAATTAAATAAAAAAAATATTTTTAACTCAAAATGTACACCAGAGCCAAACAATAATTAATTATTAATGACATATCAACAAGTGAATGATTACACAGTAACATATTACGTGCAATCGTTGATTTCGGGCATTATAACTACAGATCATTATAGAGCCCGTCATATTATTACGGGGTTTCAGGGGGAGCGTAGAAAAAAATGGAGTCGCATCAACATGGTATCCGTAATCCAATTTTAATAATATATCATGATCACGAGTTCAGGAAAATATCAAAAATTAAATTACAACATCAAATAATATAATATTATTAGCACGGTTATTTCAAACGACGGTTTGTCGTCGTCGTCGTCGTCGTGGCGGTGGTGGGCGTCGGCGATGTACGGGCGGCGTGGCGTTCGGGTCTTCCAGATGGCGGGCACAAACGCCGAGCGCCGCGAGCAGATAGGCCGACTTACTCGGACGTTGTTGACGGTAGTTCGTCGCCGAACACGTGTGCGGACGGTCCTTCTCCCCGTCGGGCCACCTCGTCGTACGCGCAACGCCGCCAATGAGTTTTCCCGCGACCATGCCGAGCGGTTTTCCGGCGGTGGCCACCGTCATTTTATCTATATTGGCCGCACTTCAGCTGTTGGCCGCCGTAGGTGAGTGTCACACATTTTTGGGTTTACTTTTTTTTTTCTATACATACTTGAGATTTTTTCGTAGCGCGGTTTCTTTCACGCGATCGTAGTTATTGGAAGTCGTCCAAAAATTACAACGTCGACGGATAATAAAGAAATGAAAGGGATAAACTATGTTTTGTCCGACTCGAATACTGCAAAAAAAAAAAAAAAATAAATCTGATTTTCTACGTCATAAAAAGTATTTTTTGTCTTTAAAAGTAAGCGACAAAAAAAAAACCTATTTCAATCCATTCCAGTAAATATAGAAGTACTCTCTTGCACCCGAAATCCAGAAATTCAATTTAAAAAAATATATGTATACTTTTCAGCAACAAAAAATATATATATTTCGGTATAAATATAGATAGCTATACAACATTCATACGCATACGATGAGAACATTATTGCCTTTACTTTAGATCTTTGACATATCATTATATCTATAATTATACCAATTATTATTCGACATTTCATAAATATTATTATATGAAATAATACATGAATAAAAAGTAACGGATTTATATTCATATAATTCGAAAGACCTATTTGTGTTAAAATAAAATGTCCATATTATTATAAATTACTGAACTACGTAATATATTTGTTTCTGTTAAAATAAAAACCCGTAATTTTTAACGTTTACGAATACCCAAATACACCGTCGGATTTTA